>VWYK01109281.1:0-14369 GCA_013399775.1 Semnornis frantzii
ATGATAGGCAAGTCAAATGTATGACTGATGTTACAGTACCTGCTTGTAGAAATATCCTCAAAGGGGTAAAGGATTTCTCCATTGTTGCAAATCTCACAGATGAAACCCTTTTGACTACAAAGGCTGCAGCTGTATACATGAGAAGTGGCAAACTTGATCACCTTCCCTAAGAAAGGAGCCAGCTTTCCTTCAATAACCTGAAACGAAGAGAAGACAATAGTGAATGAACACACAAAAAAAAATACCAGATCTCCCTGAAGGACTGAGACAATGTTTGTTACTACAGAAATGTGGCTAGCTGCTGCTGGTTAAAACAACAGAGAAGTTACTACCCAATGATTATAGTTTCACAAAATCTCAAGTAATAATAATAGCCAACAAATCAGCAATGATCCAAATGTAAAAACAAATTTACTGTCTCTGTAAGTCCCCATGTAGCGATAACATACAAGATTCATAGCCATCAGAAGTACAGCAATGCATCCACACACTAAGGCACAAAGAAGTAGATAGGAAAAGAATTTAAGGCTTCCATATTATCATCTATCTGGCAGCTATGGATACTGCCTTACATTTACAATTTTCATTTCTTATTTTTATGCATAAATCACATTTTTGTCTTTGTTCCTCTTCCTCCAAAGGACAAGGTTTTTGCACATTTTATTCTGGCTTTCATTCTTTAGTAAGGCTGTGTTTCTCACTGAAAACCATTAAAATAATGTACACTCCTGACTGCCAAAATGAAAAAATTCTCAAATAAAGTCTTGAATAGGAACTTTTTTTCCTCCCCTTTGGTGTCCAGCTTTCAAAAATCAAGAAGTCCCTCACTGCCAGACAATCCTGCTAGACCATTAGAAGTGATTAGCACTCCTTGTGTTGGTGTGAAAAAACAGCCTTGCAGCATAGATTGAACTACCAGCCACAACACTCACCTAAATTTGTGACTCAGTGACAATGCCTCAATAAGGGGTGCTATTCAGGCAAAATACTTTCCATTCAGATCAAACTTCCAGAGACTTTAAGGAATTCTGCTGGTGTAGGGAATAATGAAGATGGAATAAGGTCCTAAATGCATATTCTTCTCTGCAGGGCTTCCTGTGGTCTGAATGGCAGCCTGCCAGATTAGTGATAGAAATGTGTCACAAGATTTGATAGTGACCTCCTATAAAAAGTAAAAAGAATGCAATAATTGCTGATTGAAGGCAAGGCTGTGCCCTGAAGCATAGGAATGGGGAGATTTACACTTAAATGCATGCCAGATTCAGTTCAGGTACCCTTTCCCTAAATATAGTAACACCTCACTTGCAATTTGAGCTTAATGTAAATTAATCTAGAGAAAGCAAAGGTCAAGGCAGAAAAGAACAATAGAGGTTTTGGAAGCACTCCTTCCCTATGTAAAGTAGAAACAAAATAAATCTTTGTTCCTGGGCTGCTTCTTTCCCGCTAGCAGAGATGACCACTATTAAAGAGTACACATGGAAAAAGAGGTGTGCAGGTAGCACTGATGTTGATGCCACTGAATAGTAGAGGCTGAAATGACCTCCCCTCTGTGCTTTCAGCTCCAGCCTGCTAACAACATCTGCAACAACAGGAAGCAGCAATGTTATTGCTAGCACTGCAGATAGGACATCTGCTCATGTTAGAGGAAAAATGACGTTCCTATTGCATCCTGGTATAGGAAGATCCCCTTCAACCAGAATATAAACAATGCAGAGAAGCTGCTGCATGAAATATGAAAATGAAGCCATAGTTCAAGGTAGTGATATTACTAACTTTCTAGCAGATGGCCAGAAATTAGTTTAGCTCCCCTAGGCTGAGTTTTGTTTTCATTTTAATGGAAGATTTTTTTTGTTTGCAGATTCCAGAGTTACAGAAGGTCTGAAAGCCAAGCAAGCTGAGAGTAAGGAAAAGACACAGAAGCTGATAGTATTCGATAAACAGGAGGAAAGAAAGAGTGAAGCCACTCAGGTAGTGACATGGCTACAGTTACTCTCCAAAAAGCCATTTAGCACTAATAGATTAAGTAAGCATCCAAAAATTATCAATAAGCCACAGTACATATGTAATTTCCAAAGCATTTTCATAATACAGCAACCACCTCTGACAGGCCACAAACGCTCAGATTAAAATATCAGGCTGAAGACAGAGCTGCAGACAAAGTCCCAGTCTCTACTGTCATTGTCAGTGACAACTTTAAAGTTAAACCTCTGAATTAAAATCACATTTCATGTAATGTAATAAATAAGATTAACATAATCTATTACCTTCCTAAGCACCAGGAGTGAATTTAAATCACTACAATGAACAAAGGTTTCCTATGCTGAAGAGCTTGCAATCTAAGCAAGATAGATTGAGAGCAGACAGCTGCCCCGAGGAGCTGGTGTTACTTGTCCCTGTTTATTTGTATGTCTTGTCGTAGCACTTTAGTGGGTTGGTTTGTAACTCTGGCCATGCAGACATACAAAGAAGATGATATCTTCAAAGAGCCGCTCACGCCAATTTTGCAATGTGAATTACAGACCATTTTATTGTATTATAGGAGGAAGACGAAATGCAACATCAAACTGATGTTATCACTGTTTTTAGCATCTGTAAATTTGTGTTATTTTCTTTCATCAGAGACCTCAGGGCTGTGCACAGGATATGACTTTTCCTTGCAGTCTTTTTTCAGTCACGTTTGCAGCTAATAAGAGTAAAATCCTCATCTTGATCCCGGCAAGCAAAAAGGAAGATTCTATTTGCTGCTTTCAAGAGAAGTTTCATGGTAACACTTCCTCAATGAGCAGTTTTTGGCTTGGTAAAATGAGCGTAGGACATGCAAACAAAGGTGTCAAAACTTCTGTTGTGACTAAGCACTCCTCATAACAGCTGGAGACCCAGGGTTGTTCAGCTTAGATATCTCAGGATCACAATCTCAGAGTCCCAGGATGTTCTTCCAGCTGATGCTGGAATCTGATCTTGTGTTTCAAGGAAACAGAACTGATTAAAGAATAGAAGTGTGTTAAAGAAATGTAACATATTACCCAGATACCAGGGAAAAGAGACTTCAAGAGACCATCTTGTCAGAGCCAGTAACATCCATGCCATTCTTTACAGCTGTATCTGTTACTAAAGCTTTTCAGTGACAGACCTCATGCAATCTAGCCCAGCCTACATCTGTTCTCACTGTCGGAGTCATCTCTAAACGTTGGAGTGAAACTTTCCTAAGGAATTTAAGTTTACAAAATAGAGAAATTGTGAAATCATAGACTACGAGCTTCAGAGCAGACCCTCACATTTCATAAGAAATGTGGAAATTCAGCACGAAACTAAGTTAGGAGTATGTCAACAGAATAGAAACCAAAAATTTCTCCATTGACTCCTGTAACGGAATACAGCCTCAACAAGCACCTGCAAAGGCTTACAAATATATTCCTACCTCTTAATCAAAGAAACACCATCAAGGCTAAAATAAATTAAAGTTTTGCTGAGTTCAGATTCTCTTCTACCTATAGCACACATGAAGAGCAAGGTCTGTTCTCTAATCCAAATTCTTTGTAGTAATAGTAGTTGTTTTGTTCTCCAAAATGAAGGGCAGAAGGTGTGTGCTAATGGCACTCTGGTCATCAATTGATGAAGGGTGCAATGCAGTTTTCCTAATTTGGTGAAGGAACCCATCCCAAAAGGGGTCTGGGCATGAGACCATGCTCTTACAGTTAACTTAGCACTGCTGCACCTGGAACACATTGAGGTAAGCTGCTTAGTGACAACAGGAGAAAAATATTTGTGTTCAGAGGCCCAAAGCAAGTTGTGTCTTTAAACAGACCCAGAGTTCAGATCAGAATCACTCTCTGCCTTTGTGGATCTGGAAAAAAACACTTCTCTAAGCACAGGACAGAGACACGGCTTTGCAGCCTGCAGCACGGAACTATGCCCTGTGCTAGGAATGGTATAGAAACACCCACCCACACATACGCACATAGGAGACTGGCCCTGCCCTCTAATCACTCACAGTTTAAACCAACAAAGAAAACACTGCTTTTTGCACTAACTGCCACATACCTCTCACCAGCTGTTTTTCAGGGAAAGCTCCCTGCTCACACTGCCAAGAGCATCCCTCTGGCCAGAGCACACCTGCAGGTGCTGGATCTGCTGAGGAGGGAAGAAGCTAAAAGAGCCAGTACCCCACCCTGCTGCTCAAGCCTTCAATGCCTGGCAGCAACCCACTCTGCTGCCCAAGCCTCCAACATCTGGCTCAGGAAAGCTAAGGTGGTACTGGCAAGCAGAAGACAGAGACTTGTCTACAGTGGTAAGAGAAACTAAATGGGTACAAAGTATCTGAACACAGGTCAATGGGGTGTTGGGACAATTGTTTTAAATTACTTCAAGGAGAGGCTTGTCATACAAGTCAAAGTTATGAATAAAGGGAAATTAAACTTTTTTCTCTGGATATCTTTGCGCTACTGTTCAGCTGGGTAGCAGTATAAATCCAAAGAAACAATTACTCTCTCTGAGTATGGGGACTACCAAACACTAGCAGAGAAGCCAGCGTTGGCAATGGCTGCGAGAGCCCTGGGCGGCAGAAAGGCACAACACACATGCACTAGGTTATGTTTTTCCTGATTCAGCAGGAAGACAGAGAAGATGAAAGGCAGCAGGGGTTATGGTACAAGTTGAAATCCCTTTGGATACATCACATTAATACAATCATGAGGGCAATGTGTGATCAGTCAAAGTATAACTACTTGTTGGAGGGCTGCTGGGCCCCAGAGGTTTCCTGATCCTTCTATCCAAAGACTAGAATTTACTCATAGTTCCCTCACTCTATCGAAGTGCTTTTTTCAGATGCAAGCAGGCAGGCAGTTGTCTCCAGAGAATAACTGGAAAGGCACAGCATCTTTCACAGGCAGAGAAATTCTCCTCAGTGGCTCACTGAACAGGGCTGCTGCTCACAGACAACTTCCAGGAGCAGCACGCATTGCCCAGAAGCATCTCTCCGGTAACCACCTGTACCCTGCCTTCACAACACATTTCTGAGACCACAATGCTGCCCTGCACCAAAGCAGTAGTACACTCACCTCCAACACATGCTGAGCTACTGCTCTGTCCTGATTGCATCTGTGCTCTCCAATGCTGGTAGGCAGAAGTCCATGTCTGAAGGCACTCACTCCTCAGACCTAGTCCTGCCTGTAAACCTCTTCCTCCCCCTCCTCCCATTGCAATGCAGTACAGAGGATCAAAAACCCCATACCATTACAAATGGCAGAGAGAAATCAAGTCACTTTGTCTTCCCTTTCCAGTCACCAAAGACTTATTGTCTGAGCACAAACCTCCCAGCACGAAGGAAGGTTCCACAGGAGGGCAATGTAGCACAGTGTGGCAAAATATGTATGTTTTCATATTGAAAAGCAAACTAGAAAAGTTGCTGAGTTGACAGTGACAGAGCTCACCTCTGTTGAGAATTCTAGCTCAGAGAGATAGCAATTTAAACTCATAGCTCTGATAATGTTTGGAAAACAGAAAGAAACAAACAAACAAAAAAAAAAAAAAGCCTCAATACAAAATAAGTTAGAGTTTGTTCCAGTCCCTGACAGTTATTCCAATTAGGAAAGACATAATAGAAACCTCTGAGTGTCACTAAAAAGCAATCAAAAATTGCTTAGATGAAGGAAACATTGAACTCGCCACCAAATTCAGATTATGCCATTCCTGAGGAGGTAAAATTTTAAGGATTTAAGGGGGAACTGGAGAGGGAATGTGTGGAAACAGAAGGAAAAAAGAGTCTTCTGTAATCCACTACTGCTTTAATTAATGCCTCCAGTCTTCCTCCCACCTGTTAGACCAGGTCCACGGAAATACCCAACCTTTGTATCATGGCCATCAAAGAGAGAGATCTATCAGACGTGATGAACTTTCTGGACAGGTGAGGAAAAAAAGTACAGTTTTCCAACATTTCTGAGGGCAGTGAGTGTTTGCTCTGAGGGCAGGGCTCCTGTCAGCAGTGCTAGCTACGAACTAGAAAGTAGGGATTAAGACTCCTGCAGGAATGGAGGCCTGTGTTGTGAATTTGAGTGAAGGTCATCAAATCTCCTATGCTGGTCTGCACCTCTTTACCAACTTCGAGAAGTGCAGTAGATGTTTGCCTAGCATGGAGATCATAAATACCCTTCATCACCATCAGGTGATAAAGGGAGTGCAGCTTTGCTGAGCTTTCAGTTACAGTGTTCAGCTTGATGTGAGGAACTCTCAAGGCTAAGTCCAAACTCTGAAAAGTGTCACAGTATATTAAGCCACATCAAGGGTTTCTGTACTAAAGTAACTGTTAGATTAAATTTGCTAGTCTGAGTAATTTTGAACATATGATAATGAAAGCAGAAAATGATCAAAAAATCAAAAGCAGTTAAAAAAAAACCCAACAAACCACTTTTTATATTATGGTCCAAGATAATGGAGAATCAACAGATGAAGGATATTTTAGCAGAAACTGTCCAGAATCCAAGAAAGGGAAGAGAATTACATCCACATCTGTATATATTCTGCCAGCTCTGATACGAGGGACAACCATCAATCACAGACATCATGTAACATGTCTAGGAACATTGTCACTTCACTATGACTAAGTGGTCAGAGAGTAAATACCAAGGAGGGAGATAGTAATGTCTCCGACTCTCCTGAACTGTCAGACCTGGACCTGGAATTTCCTCATGTCCTAGATGCACAGGAGGAAACCCAGACTATTATTCTCACAGAGGAGTACCTGTTGGTACTGCTCTGCTCAAGAGACTCACTATTGGGCTTCAGTATTCCAGGTAAAAATGCTGTAAAGCTCAGGTTCTGTATCATTCCAACCATGAGACAAGCTCAATTTGCCAAATGGCTTTGTGACCCCACCCTTTTAAATTAGCTTGTTAATCATTATCGTCATAGAGGTGATAATGTTTTATAAGCCAACACCAAAGCAGTAACATTAACAATTTATGTAGGGGCTGGTGTATTTCTCTCCAAATAACATTAGAAGGCACTGTCTTTAAAGACACAGGTTTGCCTCATAACCCTCTTCTGGAGCACCAAGCAATTGGTTCTACTTATTCCTCCAGTCTGATTGACACAGCAGATGGATGTGACGCCTGCAGGGGATGGGTTAAGTGAAATGAAATCCCTAAAACACCTTGAACTACAGGTTCAAATCTCAGATGGATTGCCTCTCCTCCTGACAGAACAAGGCCAGACGAACACTTGGCTCTGAGAGACAGACACAGAATTTGCCAGGAGGCACTGACGCAATGCAGAAGAGACATGAAAAGGAAAAGAGGCACTCAGAAAATAAAAGGGGTGGTAGATAAAAAGTTCATCCACCATCTCCAATTATATACATTGAAAGGATATAAAGTACTTCTGTTATTGAAATTAGTGTCACAAGTACACCTGGCAGAAGGAAGCTTATCTGAAGGAGCAGACAACAATTGTCCACAGCTTTCCATCACCCTCCAGAGACAAGGTTTCTCCCTCTTCTTGGTTGTTTTCTTTCTGTCTCTCCAGAAACAGCTAGTCTGCATCAAGCCTTTTTCTAATAAGCTCAGAGGTAAGCTCCAGCTTCCTCTAGACTTGAGTACCACACAGAATGTGCTTTCCGGGCTGAATGAAAAGGAAAATCTCCTGAACAGATAGGCCTGGATTCACCACTCACTACCCTTTGACTGGTGGAAGCTTTATGGAGGACTAAACACACAGTAGCTTCCTCACCTTCAAGACAGATGAGAAATATGCTTTTGAAAGAACTACCAATGATACAATAAAACAGGGCAAGCAAAAACATCTCTGGAAATTTTCACCAGCTGACAATGACTGACTTGCTTTAAAACTTCTTATCACAGAGATCCCACAACCCTCCAGTGGTCAAAACAGCTGGGAAGTTGTTCCTAATCATAGAATGGTAAGGTTGGAAGGGACCTCAAGGATCATCTAGTTCCAACCTCCTGCCATAGGCAGGGACACCTCCCACCAGTACAGGTTACTCAAGGCCTCGTCCAACCTGGCCTTGAAGCCTAATGCCTACCTCAGATTTCTTTTGCAGCAGCGACTCTACCTCCTATCCTTACATTGTTCCATTTGTTTCAGAAACTATTTTCTGTCACAGATGATCTCTGTCACAAGCTGGGAAAATCAAAAGCAGACTGGGGTGCAGGAAAGCTACAAAAGTTGCCTTCACCTGATTGCTACCTGGAGAACAAGTAGAAACTTTCTCCATTTGTTACCTGTAGAGACTGGTCATTAAAACACCTAGAGTAAATGGAATCTCCAACCCATGACAGATTTCACCAGGGTCGGGATTCCTGCAATGAAAATGTGGACTTGGAGATGAGCAGGCTACAAAATGCTTAGCTAAGGATAATGCAAGCTGCAAAGAAAAGGAAAACATATTCCCTGGCTAGGAAGTTCCTAGTCATTTATATCTAGGGAACAGACAATGCTTGTGGAATGCTAATTTCCTTGAGGATTTTTTCCCTTCCGTCCACCAAATTAACACCACAAATTCTTGTTACAATTTCAATGCACAATTAATCTTTAGTTCAGAGGAAAGGGAAATGGAAGGAGGAAGGATAATCATGAGGTAAAAGTCCCAGGGAAGCAGACATCAGATGTCAGCTCTGCCCCATCTTTTGTGCAATATACTGGTTTGGTCAGTTTTCTCTGTCTTTTTTTGACTCTCAGTCATCCCTTTCAGATTGCCTGAGTTATTTATTCAAATTGCAAGTGACTTAAGGGAAGCATGATTTCTTAATATTTGTGTGCACACACTAGAAGAAAGCAATCACTATGCATTGCTGCAAATCACATTTTAAAATAACACAGCAGTAATTTCAGGAGAGTCCCATCATTTGTTGCTACAGCTATGATTAGGGCCACAATCCCAGCTCCCAACGGTAAGGATGATTACCAACCTATCCTCTCTCTCCTCTTCACAGCCTTTGCAGGAAGTCCCTGGCCACCCCAAAGGCCTGTTCAACCTCTGGTATGGGTTGCAGAAGGCTAGACAGGAGCTGGTGAGGCCAGGGACTCCATTCGTCTGGGCTGACACCAGTGCAAGGTGCTGGCTCTGATACACGACACCAGTTTGCAATTGTTAGCCTTGACAGATAAGCAACATCACACAGCCACACACTGTGTGGTGCTAACTCATCACCCACACAGAGCAGAGACTATTTAGAAAGGAAACCTGATGATAAACATACTGCAAAGAACAACAGCAACTACCATCACCACCCAACCAAAACAAACAAGCAAAAACCCAACAACAACAACCTCAAAACACAAAACCACCGAATAGATCAAACTAACAGAGAAATGACTGAGAATGTGAATCAACAGACATCATAAGCTATCTTTCACTTCTTTGCAGCAGGCAGTCTGCACTGATGTCAGAGTCATTTGCTGTTCTGTGGTCCTTCTAAAGCAAAAGTAGACCACACAGCGTGTTGCACTTTAATCCAGTATCACAGTGATATTCCACAAATTTGCCACTAACAGGCATTGCAAAGAATAAAACCAGAATGAGGTCAAGAGCAAATGGTGCTAATCTGCGATGAGCACGCATAAGCAAGGGGCAAGGTGAAGGTGGAATTTTAGATGGATTGATCTAGAAGAACAAACTGATGACAGTCCAAGTGAATTTATAGCACAAGACAGAGAGGATGACAAGGCCCCTCCAAGACCTTTCCCACTCCTCTCACAGAAAGAAAGAAAAGCTTGACATTTCAGCAGCCGACATGAGAGATGAAACTGTTTCAGTATGAACAACATGCCTGAAAATCACTTGTGCGTGCTCCCCAACCAGCACAAGCTTCTGCTTTCACACTCGCTGTTTCAACTGTCCTTCCTCCCTTCTCCTTCCCCCAAGGTTTCAAAGGCAGCTACATCTCAATTTTGTCACACCCCAGGTTCTCCTAATCGTGTTGCTTAAAAAAACAGGTATTCAAGCAAAAGTTAAAGGCTGTTTTAATCAAACAAGTCTGAAAGAATATTAGGAATTTAGCTGGTAGAGAACAAAAACCACTTTCCTTAGCTTTAAAACATATATACGGGTGACTTGAAATACACACGAGTGCAAACATGCATTCAGGCAGAGAGTATTATATGTGACTTTTCCTGGCCCTTGCCCCCCCTCCTTTTTTTCTGTTATTTTCTTTCTTTTCTTCTTTTTAAAAGATTAAGCAGGGAATTGAATGCAGAGATATTAACTGACTTCATATGCCCACTGAGTAAGATGTTATTTCATGAGCGATAGCACAAAATTAGAAACTTTCCTGCCTTGCACAGAACTCATCAGAGCATTTTAAGAAGTCCTCTGAAGAATTTTAGGAACATACTAAGAAAATAGCTAGTTACTATGAAAAACACTCTGTGAATACAAAATGTATTTTAAAAACATCTATTAAAAATAGAAATATTCAAGCAGACAGCCCTGACTGAAATACTGTTTTGTTTTCTAGGGAAATTTGGTTTCTCATAGAATCATAGAATGGTAAGGTTGGAAGGGACCTCAAAGATCATCTAGTTCCAACCCCCTACCACAGGCAGGGACAGCTCCCACTAGTACAGGTTACTCAAGGCCTCCTCCAACTTGGCCTTCACTTCCAGGGAGGGAGCAGCCACAACCTCCCTGGGCAACCTGTGCCAGCATCTCACCACCCTCACTGTAAAGAACTTCCTAATATCCAGTTTAAATCTCCCCTCTGCCAGTTTAAACCCATTGCCCCTTGTCCTGTCATTGCAACATCTTGTAAATAATCCCTCCCCAGCCTTCCTGTAGGCCCCCAGATACTGGAAGGCTACTCTAAGGTCTCCTGGAAGCCTCTTCTCCAGGCTGCAGAGCCCCAAATCTCTCAGTCTGTCCTCATAGGAGAGCTGCTTCAGCCCCCTGAGCATCTTTGTGGCCCTCCTCTGGACCCGCTCCAACACTTCCATGTCCTTCCTGTGCTGGGGGCTCCAGAACTGCACACAGTACTCCAGATGGGGTCTGATGAGAGCAGAGTAAAAGGGGAGAATTACCTCCTTTGCCCTGCTGGCCACCCATGTTATGTTATTCCTTGAGATGTGCCTAGCTTCTCCTCCTGAACAGACATTTCAAGTGAGGTACAGCAATGAGATCAGAGCCCAGTTTTTCATACTGCTAACTCTCATCTCCAGTACTAGGCCTCCCATTCTGCACCGCAAAAAAGGAAGAGAAGAAATCTAGTTATCACAAAGCATTAGAAAAGGAATAGTTTCTGTCATTACTGCCTCTTCTAGAGATGTCCAGAGATCTCAGTTCAGAAGCTCTTGCAAGACATTGGCACCACGTCCGGGTTGTTGTAAAAAGAGTTTAATTTTAAAAAGAGTTTCATTCACTTACCCCAAATGGCCTAGACATATATATTCACATGTAAAAGCACAAAATGTATTTAATAAGCCCTGCTGAAAACTCTGGTTTCAAGCAGCATAAAACCCATCTCTGCTATTAAAAATATCGATTCACAATCTTGCTATATCTCCATACTTTGCCTTGAAGACTTCAGTACACCTGAGATGCACCAGTCGTCCTCCTGGTTGTCACCTGCCAAAATGTTCCTGGCCATCTCTTCCCCTACAAGCCAGGCCAGCCCTGCCATGCTCTCCTCCTGACCAAAAGCAGGTCTCAATGACAGCACCTCCCTTCCTCTCCAGAGCTGCGGTAAAAAAGAAACACCAGTAACATCACTGCAATTACTAACAATTGTAATCAGAGCTGTCAGCACCTTGGAGAATTATACACACACCTGGACTATCAGCTAACCTGAAGTTTCCTGTTCTGCTGAAAGGCAGTTCAGTGCCAGCAAACTCCAGGGAGTGCCAGCAATGAGTGATAAAGGAGCCACAGCCACAGAAAAGCATACAAGCTGTTTAATTGCTGGCTTGCTATCAGACCTTCAAAGATTTATGGAAATGGGCATTATGGGCTTTTCCCATCCTAGGGCTATTTTCATATTCTCTGCTAACACAACTACCACAGTCACACAAACACAGATCATAAAGGAAGGACAGAAAGACAGCTATTAGCATTATGATCTAAGATGAACATTTATATAGTTCAACTATATAATTATCTAAGTACCTCAGAATCTTCACATATTTAAAAACTGCACAAATCCTTAGGTACTAAACTAGTCAGCTGGACTACCCCTCCAAAGAGCTGGCTTCCCTTTTCTGAACTTCATTCTGCTTAGGATGTCAAATTTAAATATACACACAGTAGAGTGGGGCCCATTTTACCTTAATCCCATTAGAAACTACTTGTGCTGTGTGTCACAGGAAACCTACAGCAGAGCTGAGAACAGAGTCCACATGCCTTAAGACAAGAACTGGACCACTGTACAAGTTATCAATGTGTACACCTCTTACCTTCCCACACAACCATTTGTTTCTGTCTACCTCCTGCCACATATCTAAGAGTAGGGGCTCAATCTGTGTCTATGTTTAACATATACCTGGGGCTAAACTACAACGGTTGCTCTACAACCCAATGATCCCTTTCTAGTAGAGAAGAAGGGTCAGAAGAAAGAGAGAAGATCCATGAGTTGAAATGAAAACAGATTTAATGAAAAATAAAATTGGTATCAACGCAAATACAAGCTACATAAAGTTATACTCAGTCCAGCAAAGGTACAGCAGTCACACTAATCAGGAAAGCTGTCCTCAAAACCAGAAAGAAGGACCACAGGGTCAAGAGGAGTCCAGGCAAAAGAAAAAGCCCAAGCAGGAGGCTTCCCTCTTCTCAGAAAACTTTCCCCTTTATGCTGAGGGTGATGTTTATGGTCTGGTATACATTTGTGAGCCAACTCCAGTCAGCTGTACTGGTTGACTCCAAACTGCTAATGATGTGCACCCATGTTTAGCCTAGAATTCTGTTCCAGCACAATCTGGACTATGATTCTGTCCCAGCACAACCTGATGTGTCAGTTAAAAGTCATTAGTGTTTTAAATCATCTCTGTTCTGAGCAGTGTCTTCCAGCCTGTGGTCTGATTAATATTGGTAGCAAGACACTGCAGGACTTGCATCTCTGTTACACATGCTATGTCAATCCTTACTTGGGAGGCTGCAGATGTAAATCAATGTTTTCACTATGGGGTTCAGCTTTGAACTGTGACAACAATGGCAGAGATGTGCCTGGCATTTTGCTGCCCTTGTTAAAGCACAGTGAACTCCCACAGAGAACACCAACAGACAAATCCTCAGCCATCTCAGCATAGCCATGTCTGCTGAAAGCCTAATTCTGCTCCTCATTTGCCACCTCCTGCCCCTTGAGCAAAAAAAGGGCTTGCCTAAGCTTAAAAGGATCTGCTGGTACAGCTACATGCGTAAACCTCTTTGAGAAATAATAGTTTAAGGTGATATGTCTCATATTGAATCAGTGAATGAAACAAATGACAGCAAAATACTTTCTCACTGATACAGCTGGGTTTACGCTAGTGCTTTTTCGGCTATGGCTATATTTGTTACAAGTGAGTGTAGGGGAAGTTTGTCATGCACCTATCACTAAACACTTCTAAAATCCAAGTATGTTAGCCAAAACTCAGTTTCGTCAATCAATAATGCTATGTGCACACTACTGCCTTTACCGGCACAGGCACGTGGGTTAGAAACCACTTTCTAACCCATGCGTAAAAAAACAAACTGATGGGCTTGGAAGTCATCAGGCTGTATGCAATAAATCCAAACTGAGCATTTCTCAGTAAATGTATGAGGACTGAGATGGGAAAATAAGCTTTACTTCTGAAAAAATCAGCAAGTAAGAAGAAAAAGTCCACATCTCCTTGCAGTCCTTTGTTACTGTTGGGACACATGAAACAACTTGTCTAAATCAATCTAATGTTTTGCACGTGGAAGAAATCTGGAAAGGACATCTCCAGACTCCTCCTCCATCTCAGTATAGGAAAATACAGGGAGGATCACATTTTGACACTGGAAAAGGAGGTGTGATGAAAGTACAGCACGGATTAGAAATCTGGAAAAGCGAATGAGACATAACCACTTCTTTGTTCTTCTAAGGTTTCCTGATCTAACAGTATACTAGGCTGAAACGATGTAGAACTTCTTTCATTGGAGTTCATTTTTATTCATGACATTTTTGTTAGGGAACTTCATATGCACAAAATCTTGAACAGAACCATTAAAATTTTCATATTGGGAATGCTTCTGTTGTGCTAGCTATGCCATAATCTGTGCTATATACATTAGAGGAAGATGAAATTTATCCATCTGTCAATACAGAAGGTATCTCCCTAATCCCTTCAGTAAATAATATGCCTATTATGAAGCCTTATAATAATTTTATTTTACATAGAGAACTGTGGACATTCTCACTATGGGCACT
>VWYK01109284.1:2039-12304 GCA_013399775.1 Semnornis frantzii
GTGCTAGGTTGGGCTGGGTGAGCTTGGAGCTCTCTTCCAACCTGCTTGATTCTATGATTCTATTATCAATCAGGTTGGAAAAGACCTTCAAGATCATCACTTCCAACCTATCACCCAGCACCATCAAATCAACTAAACCATGGCACCAAGGGCCACATCCAGTCTCTTTTTAAACACCTCCAGGGACGGTGACTCCACTGCCTCCCCAGGCAGCCCATTCCAATGCCAATCACTCTTGTTGGGAAGAACTTCTTCCTAACATGCAGCCTAAACCTCCCCTGGCACAGCTTTTCTCGTTCTGTCACTGGTTGCCTGGGAGAAGAGACCAACCCCACCTGGCTACAATCTCCCTTCAGGTAGTTGTAGACAGTGATAAGGTCCCCCCTGAGCCTCCTGAAGTCTTCCATCGTTCTCCAAAAAATTGGGTCTGGAGTGTCCTGGATTTTTTTGTCCCTGTATTCAGTTTTGACATAATAGGTCAAAGCACACCACTGCATAAACCTGCCTTTTATAAGTTACTTACAAGTAAAATTGCTGTTTATCCCCCACATCAAAGTTGGGAGATTCCTCCTCAAGAAAAGGAGTTGTTTTCTTCATGTCTTCATCTTCATCAACCTTTTTTTATTCCCATGCTCTTGTTTTTTCCCCTTTTTGCAACATCCTTCCTGTGAAAGGCAAGAAGATTTTCAACTTGCTGATTTTCTTCTTAAAAGTAGGGAGTGAAGAGTTGCTTGAAGCTTGAATAATTTCTTGTAGTCTTCAGATAAAATAGGCAGACTCTCCTGTATATAAATATATCAGTTGTCATCTTTCTCCCCCCAGAATAAAGAGACAAAGAAAGCAATCATGCCTCTCCCTTGAGACATCTGTAGAGCTGCAGTATTTATTTCTACCATGGTAGCTCTTAAAAGTGTTGTTTTTAAAAGTCAGAATAACTCCTATACCACAGCTACTTCTTATTTGTATTTCAGATTTCTACCCAAGTACTGCCTAAAGAGGGAAAAGTCATTCCTAACGCACTCCAGCCTTCCACAGGAAGAGTTGCTGAAGCTGAACCCTGGGTAAGAGCTAGCAATGAAGCCCCCCCCAAGTAAGAAAATGACAACAGCTGGGCTGTTTTTTTGCTGTTAAAAGACCTGTGTTGATGGTTGCAATAAAAAACCTGTGTTGATGGATGCAAGGGCTCCCCATGTCCTGAAGAGCAAAGCTACACAGTCGTCCCTCTGCACATGGTTGTCTGAGGAGCTGACACCACTGGTGTGGCTGGGACATCCTGGGCAGGAGATAGGGCTGGGTACCCTCTCACTGGGACCCAGAGAGCAGTCCTCATAAAAAAAAAAAATCAAAAAGCCCAACCTGGTTACCTGAATACAGACAGGAGAGTCTGAAAGCTTCCCAAGGGTTTCTGCTTACTGCTTTTGATATTGGGTTTTGGAGGACTGATATGGAAAAGTCTGCTGCTAAATGCTTTTTATGGGAGGAGGAAATAGTTTTTCTTTAGCTGCTTTATGAATCATGGAATGGTTTGGTTTGGAAGGGACCTCAAAGATATCTAGTTCCAACTGCCCCATCATGGGCAGGGACACCTTCCACTAGACCAGGTTGCTTCAAGATCCATCCAGCCTGGCTTTGAGCACCTCCAGGAATGAGACATCCACACCCTTTCCAGGAAATCTGTTCTAGTGCCTCACCACCCTCACAATGAAGAGCTGAACACTCATTTTAGTCAGTTAAAGGGCTCTCATGAAATTTGCTCATTAGCTTAGGCCTGAAGGTTGAAACTTTGCTCCAGGTGACCTCACCTGGAGTACTACATCCAGTTCTGGAGCCACTAATACAAGAGGGCTATGGATGTGCTGGAGTGTGTCCAGAGAAGGGCCATGAGGATGATCAGAGGGCTGGAGCTGCTCTGCTGTGAGGAGAGACTGAGGCAGTTGGGGCTGTTCACTCTGGAGAGGAGAAGGCTCCCAGGTGACCTTCTTGTGACCTTTCAGTGTCTTAAGGGGGCTACAAGAAAGCTGGGGAGGGACTCTTTAGGATGTCAGGGAGTGAGAGGACTGGGGGGAATGGAACCAAGCTATAAATGGGTAGATTCAGTCTGGACATGAGGAGGAAGTTATTCACCATGAGAGCGGTGAGACGCTGGAATGTGCTGCCCAGGGACGTGGTTAAGGCCCCATCCCTGGAGGTGTTTAAGGCCAGGCTGGATGAGGCTGATCTAGGGTAGGGTGTCCCTGGCCATGGCAGGGGGGTTGGAACTAGGTGATCCTTGTGGTCCCTTCCAACTTTGACTGATTCTATGATTCCATGATTCTATCATTTTCCCTTTTGTTAAAAAGTAAAGGGAAAAATAAATGAAAAAAAGTCACAAGTGAAACTCAATTCCTTTGCACTTGTCTTGTTGAATTAGAGAGTGAAAAACTAAGAGGATTTCCTGGTACTCTACCTGTTTATTCCATACTCTCACTTGCCTGACCTAGTAGGAGATGGCTGACTTTATCAGCAGCCATAATGGATCCAGTTCCAGCATAAGCATTCCCCCTGCCATCAGCTGCCTCCTCAAGGTACTGCAAAGCTTCCAAGGGAAACACAGCCTTGCTACAGTTCTTTCCAGTGAGGGTGGTGAGGCACTGGCACAGGTTGCCCAAGGAGGTTGTGGCTGCTCCCTCCCTGGAGGTGTTCAAGGCGAGGTTGGAGGAGGCCTTGAGTGACCTGTACTAGTGGGAGGTGTCCCTGCCTATGGCAGGGGATTGGAACTGGATGATCCTTGAGGTCCCTTCCAACCTTACCATTCTATGATTCTATGATTCTATGATTCCACACTCCTACAACAACAAAACTGTAGCCAAATGAGCAGGCTCAGCAATTCTACAGTGAACCAGCCTGCACTGCATCTGAATTTACTGTTCCAATCACTTTTAAAATATGGGACAAATCTGCAGATTTCAACCACATGAAAAGTGCAAGTGCAGGTTGGTTGCTAGAAGCATTCATTTCCCTGAGCAGTGTGAAATGCAAAAGAATTATAGCACACACAAAATGTTCCTTCAGAAATGTAACCTTTATTTGCTATTCATGAATACTGTGATCCAAACTCAGCCTCTGTGCAAACAGTTTTCTTTGGAGGTTTGAAAATAACTGGTGAAACTGAATATAGATGGAGGGGAAACCCAGAATCAATAGCCCTATGAACAAGTTTCAAATCGTTTTGTAGATGCATGAGGTGGATTTAAAGAGTGCCCAGGTAGAGCAATGGAGAATATATTTTACATTCCCAAGGCAAAAAAAACAAACCAGCTGGAGAAGCCAGTACAAAATCAAAGCATGATGTATGTCCTATGCAAC
Source organism: Semnornis frantzii (assembly GCA_013399775.1). Classification (NCBI taxonomy): domain Eukaryota; kingdom Metazoa; phylum Chordata; class Aves; order Piciformes; family Ramphastidae; genus Semnornis; species Semnornis frantzii. The sequence goes on from VWYK01109284.1 coordinate 5,385, forward strand.
CTGACTGAGGTAGAAGTGTTTCATGGGCTAGAAATCTGCCTGTATCAGAGCCATGAGGATGATGAAGGGAATTGAGCATCTCTGCTATGAAGAGAGACTGAGAGACCTGGGGATGTTTAGTCTGGAGAAGGGAAGACTGAGAGGGGATCTGATCAGTGTCTAGGAATATCTGAGGGATGGGGGTCAAGTGGAGGGGGCCAATCTCTTTTTGGTGGTGCATAGCAGTAAGACAAGGAGCAATGGATACAAACTGGAACACAGAAGGTTTCACCTCAACATCTTCACATCAACTTCTTCACAGTGAGGTTAACAGAGCCCTGGAGCAGGGTGCCCAGGGGGGTTGTGGAGTCTTCTCTGGAGACTTTCAAAACCCACCTGGATGCATTCCTGTGTGGACTACCCTAGGGGAGCCTGCTTTTGACAGGGGGGTTGGAATTGATGATATCTGGAGGTCCCTTCCAACATCTGAGATTCTGTGATTTTGTGATATTATGATTCCACATTTCCTTCCAGACTGGGTTTAGACTGTGTACAGTTCTGGTGCCCCCAGCACAGCAAGGACATGGAAGTGATGGAGCAGGTCCAGAGGAGGCCACCAAGATGCTCAGAGGGCTGCAGCAGCTGAGGACAGGCTGAGAGTTGGGGCTCTGCAGCCTGGAGAGGAGAAGGCTTCCAGGAGACCTTANTGGAGGAGGCCTTGAGTGACCTGTGCTAGTGGGAGGTGTCCCTGCCTATGGCAGGGGGTTGGAACTGGATGATCCTTGAGGTCCCTTCCAGCCTTCCCATTCTATGATTCTATTCAAATTCCCTGTCAGCATCAGTTATGATCAAATCATTTCACATAAAAGATGAAATCAATCCATAACAAGACTTAGTGCTTTGTTGTTTGCAAAGCTGTATGAACCTGCAATTAAAAACTCCAAGGTCTTTCAGTGAAGTGTTTGTTTTTTTTTTCTTTTTTAGCAAAAGAAAATGAAAGATTGTTGCATACTTAGTAAACCTGAGCCATTAATAACTCCATTGCTCCCTAAAAGTAATTTTACTCATTATAGGCAAATTGAGCCAAGCAAGTGTACAGAAAATACTTTAAAACACCTGCCAATGAAATATTCCTTCTGCAGCCTAGAAAGAAAAACCTCATCATAGCTTGCTGAAATGGGTGTCAGCCATTCAAATCACCTGCAGACATTGTCTGCCTTCTAGGCCTTCTTTAAAGCATCACCACATTGCTGTTTTAGTCACTGCATGACTAGAAGAGATATTCCCAGCTTTTATCAAGGAGCTTGTGTTTGTAAATAGGCATTACAAAAACCTCACAGCTCATTTTCCTGTTTCTCTGCTGAACTGCTGCACCAATCCCGAGCTCTTTTCAAGAGAATTTGCGCATTCGTCCAATTTTCTTCTAACGAGCTAAATTCTGCCATCCTTCATCCTGAGAAAGAGAATCACATCCTGGAGATTAATCACTGAATTTCAGTAGAACCATTCATTGACTAATGATCAAACTCAACAAACAAGGCAGCAGATGGTGGCCATATGAGATTTCTAGTGCCTTCTTTAATGAGCGCAAAACACAGCCTCTGCCTCATTTGCACATCCCAGCCACTACATCAATGAGTTGTCTACACACAAGCAGCTGTCTGAACAGAAAGAGTGTTGCCTAATTACAGGGCTAGATTCTCAGCTAAGGTAAACTGGTCTTTGCTCCCTTTAGATCAGCAGAGATGGAGAATTTGTATCACCTGCCTGACCTCTGCAGAGGGGCTGTGGGGCCGCAGGATCAGCAGCAGGTGCTTTTCCCAGGGAGCTTTTCCATCCGACTCTGCAGGAGCATTGGCAATAACTTTGCACCAGTTTACTCAGGGTACCAGCAGCAGGATGAAGAATAGAGCCCTAAAAGCTCAATAAGCTTATTGTTCCTTTGACATATCGGTGACATTCAGAGTGTTGTTAGCCTTCCTCCACTGAAATATTTAGCTCCTTAGAAGCAGTCAAACAGATATGCATGCAGGCTGGCACATACACTCAGCAGATCACTTATTTACTTCTTACAGCCCTCCTGGGTGCTGTATGTGCTGAGACAACTGCATTCCCAGAAATGAGCATAAATATCTGTATTTATTTTCCCATCATACTGACTGGGGAGTTGGGGAGAGGGAGGCAGAACGAGAACCAACATGGCTTGGACTCGACAAATACTCTCGGTACGCCTCCTCCAGTGGAGTGCTGGATGTTATTTCTCATCTTCTGGGCTCCAGTTTAGAGTGGGCCATAACTGCAGATTTCCACTGGCATGTTGATCGTTATGTATTAGGTGACAGTCTGCAAAGAATGTCAAAGCAATGAAATTTTCTGGTTTTGAGGAGCCTCCAGGGTAGGGCTCTCGCAAAACTCTCTTTCATGAGCAGTTTGTGTTATTCGGAGTCAAGGACTAAACAAGGCAGAAATTAAGGGGATGCTCCTTGCTGAAGGTAATGATATGAAAATGCTGGTGGAGGTCTGTGGCAGTAGACAGAAACAGTAGCCTTGAGAATGTATTGAAAATGTGGAGGTGAGCAGAATGAGCATCACCTCAAGGCTGCTTTTTGTCACTGATAGGACAGAATCATAAATAATCTCCTCCCGCCCCAAGCCTGCAGGCAATTATCAGTAATTTCATAGAATCAGTCAGGGTTGGAAGGGACCACAAGGACCATCCAGTTCCAACTCCCCTGCCATGGGCAGGGACACCCTACCCTAGATCAGGCTGCCCACAGCCTCATCCAGCCTGGCCTTAAACACCTCCAGGGATGAGGCCTCGACCACCTCACTGGGCAACCCCTGCCAGGCTCTCACCACTCTCATGCTGAAGAACTTCCTCCTCTCCTCCAGTCTGAATCTCCCCACCTCCAGCTTTGCTCCATTCCCCCCAGTTCTGTCACTCCCTGACAGCCTAAAAAGTCCCTCCCCAGCATTTTTGTAGCCCCCTTCAGATACTGCAAGGCCACAATAAGGTCACCTGGGAGCCTTCTCTTGTCCAGACTGCACAGCCCCAACTCTCTCAGTCTTTCCTCACAGCAGAGCAGCTCCAGCCCTCTGCTCATCCTCGTGGCCCTTCTCTGGACACCTTCCAGCACCTCCACATCCTTCTTGTCCCAGGCGCTCCAGCACTGGATGCAGCACTCCAGGTGGGGTCTCAGCAGAGCACAGCAGAGGGGCAGAATCACCTCCCTGGCTCTGCTGCCCACACTTCTCCTGCTGCAGCCCAGGCTCTGGTTGGCTTTCTGGGCTGCAGGTGCACACTGCTGGCTCATGTTTAGTTTCTCCTCTACCAGCACCCCCAAGTCCCTCTCCTCAAGGCTTCTCTCCAGCCAGGCATTGCCCAGCCTGTATTTGTGCTTGGGATTGCAATTCAGTAGCACACAGGATGTTGTATGTGGAGGAAAATGCAACATGGCACCTCCAGTTCACAAACAGATCTCTTGGAGAAGTTGCTTTTTTTCACCTGATCTGGATTGCAGAGGCTTTGGAGGCTTGAGCTGTAGTGGTGGGATTGAGAGCTGTAGGTGAGTGGCTGGTCTTGACCATCTCAAAGCTCTCTCCCAACTTCAACAGCTCTGTGGTTCTATTGAAGCACAGTTTAAGGTAGGCATTTGCCATACTGCTGTTCCAAACAACTTCTCCACCATAGTTAGACTAAACAATGTTGGCTTTAAATGGATCACCCAGTCTGGACTAAACAATGTTGGGTTTAAATGAATCACCCAGTCTGGAGCCAAACTTGGAGAAAAAAAAAATTTCTTACCAAACCTTTACAGATTCTTACCAAATCTTCACAGTTCTTTCCAGTGAGGGTGGTGAAACACTGGCACAAGTAGCCTTGGGAGGTTGTGGATGCTCCCTCCCTGCAGGTGTTTGAGACTGGGTGGGATGAGGCCTTGAGTGACCTGTTTTAGTAGGAGGTGTCCCTGCCTGTGGCCATGGGTTGGAACTTGATGACCTTTGAGGTCCCTTCCAACCTAAACCATTTTATGATTCTATGAAACCTAATACAAGAGGTGGTGGAACACTGGAACAGGTTACCCAGAGAGATGATGGAGGCCCCACCCCTGGAGACATTCAAAGTCAGGCCTGACAAAGCTCTGATCACCCTGATCTAGTTGGGGATGTCCCTGCTTACTGCAGGAGAATTGATGACCTTTGAAGGTCCCTTCCAGCATAAACTGTTCCATGATTCTATGATTCTAATCTACCTGTGTCATATGAAAAGTTCACTTTATAAAGGTTAAGAGAACTTGCATTCACAGACTCATAGAATGGCAGGGATTGGAAGGGACCTCTGAAGATTATAGAATCATNTTAGCCTCTCCTCCCAGGGCTGTGCTCCAGGCCCCTCATCAGATCATCTAGTGCAACCTCTCTGCTATAGGTACAGTGCTGGTCACAGAAGAAAAGAATAAAAGGGGGAAGAAAAGGTGTTTTTTAATAAAGATCAGACTATTAAAATATTGGCAAAGTTTTTCTAAGGCAGTCAGAAAGAGGTCTTAAAGTCTTTGCTGTTCTCTGTGTCACCAGCAACTCCCCCACCACTTAACATCCTTGGCAGGGAAGTAGTTTCATTTCAGGTTCTTCTCTCAGAAGGAGACCAGGCTCTCTCACTGAAGGGTAATGCAGTGCTCTGGCCTGGATGTCAAGCTCTGCATTATGAGGTTTACCTTTGGGACCATCTCAGAAATGCTCTGTGCTGCCTGTGGACTGTGAACTAGTTTCCTGCCCAGATTGATTCCTTTGGTCTTTGAGACAGGAGGATGGGAGAGATGGGCAGGAGTGAAGCATTTCTCACTGCCCCATCAGGCCAGTAATAAGCTACATTCTCAAGGGCCTTCAGTCCTGCCTCCTTAAAGTCCAGACACGAGCTTTGGCTCATACCTTCTTTCAGTGCCTGTGTAATTGCCAATTCTATTAGCAAAAAATTGAACTTGCAATCTTGGCTATCAAAAAAAACATCCAAATGAAAGGCTTCAGTGCTTTACCTGCTGCCTCTGCTACCACGAGCTGCTAAGGAACACACAGCAGCTAAGCCAGTGAGTTATTTCAACAGTAATTTAACCATACTGATGCAAAATGAAATCAATGAGGAGTAAAGATTACATAAAGCACTACATCTGAAATCTTTTTGGAACTATTTGGTGTGTACATTGTACTTTTCATGCAATGTTTGCCACCTGGAAAATGTTACTTTGACGCCTGTGGGCCGATACGAACCCAACTGTGCTTTGAGTCAGTTGTAAATCACACACACATCTGTACACACCTCTGGGGGGAAGAGAGAAAATAAAATAAAAAAAACCCAAACAGGCAGCTTATATTTGAAAACCAAACTTGTCCACAGAACACAAACTCAGTCTAAACATAACATTTGTCCTTGATCTCGAAATGATTCAATTTGGTCACGTCTAGTGACTAGAGCTTGGCCAGCAGCCAGCACCTCGGTCCTCCAACACAGTGATAGAGGAACCAGCCTGGTGTGATAAGGAGGGCACATTCCCAGCTGATCTATGAGGCAATAAACATTCTGCTATCTGTAACAAGAGTACGTGGCAGTAAAATGCAGCATGGAGGGTAAGAAACTGATACCAACCCCCCTCCTCCCCCCACCTCTCCTTCAGCTCCAACAGAAAATTGCTTCACCTTAGCAGGTGGAAGGCTGGAATTACCCTCATAAAGATGCACAAATAAAGCAGTCTCACACCAATTAATCTAGTCACACCTTACTACTACACTGAGCTGCTTTATCAGGATTGCCTTAAATATGATAATTATTGCTAATAGGTTGAACTGAATTTTGAACTGCTTTGCCACAAAAATGACTCTCTGCTCACAAATCAGAGGATAAACCTGTCCTACTAGGACTGAGCACTGCACCCACCTTGCAGCAGTACCAGGCTCATGGGAGAGATGTTCCTATCAGTAGACATGTCAGTGACATTACTGATATGATGGCTACAGAGACCCAGACACATATGCTGAGCTGTACTAGAAGGGTTGTGGTTAGTAGGTGGAGAGAGGTTCTCCTCCCCCTCTACACTACCTTGGTGAGGCCACATCTGGAATATTGTGTCCAGTTCTGAGCCCTTCAGTTCAAGAAGGACCTCATGGAGCTGCTTGAGAGAGTCCAGTGCAGAGCCACAAAAATGCTGAAGGCAGTGGAACAGCTCCTTATGAGGAGAGACTGATGGAGCTGGGGCTCATGAGCTTNGCTGTGAGAGTCCATCATGATAGTCACCTGTATCTAAGCAGTTTCCTAGGCTCTTCAGAGAACATCATCTCTCCTATATAAACAAGCTAAGAATATAGTCAGCCTATGCTGGGTGGAGACAGAATCTACCTTGGCTGGAGAAAAAAGCAAAAAGGAAAAAACTAAAAACCTCAAGACAAACATTTAGAGGATTGAATTTGGGTGAGTTTAGACCCAGGCGTCAATTGAAAACAATGTCATAATGAGATTTATTCTTGGCTCACTGCAAACTACATGGACTCAGAGGTTCACAGGGAGTTTTAGCTGCTTAGGAGCCATGATTACTTTGGAGGCATGTGTGAACAGCAGCAGTATGTTCTCACCTTGCAGCTGGGAGTTACAGCCTGAGAGCTGTGAGCACCATAATTACACAATGCAAAACAGAGAGAGAGGCAGCTCGCGCCCGCCGTCCTCCAAAGGCATTGCCCCCCATTTTCAGTGCATTGCCAATACATTTTATTGAGCATGCTCCTGCCCATAAATTGCTGGATTTATATCCTAAAAGGCACAGGGAGAGGTTTGTTTTGCAAGTGTCAAAGGAGGAAAAGACACAGAAGCAATTCATCCCTTCTTATTCCTCGCCTCACACTGAGCGACTGCTGTGTAGGTCACCTCTTTAGCTAAAGCTACATCTGCATTCCTT
>VWYK01109287.1:0-19108 GCA_013399775.1 Semnornis frantzii
AGCAGGTCCCTGTCTCTCCTGATGTATGGCTCAAAGATAATCCCTGCATGAAGATTCTAATATTTTACTTTCAACTGGGTTGAAAACAAGTGAAAATTTCTAGTTCCTTATTAAAACTAATTAGCCCTGACCCCAAAGTGAGTCGATTTACATAGCCATGGAGAGTGAGTCAATTACCTTAGCCTTACAAAGCCAATTTTGTGACACCTGTACAAACAGAGTGGGCAGAAGTACAGAGCATAAAGATGGATCACCTGTTTTCTCTACAGAACACTCCAACAGCACAGGATACAAGACAGCAGCACATCAAGTCTGTTGTTCCTATCAGGAAAGAGCTCAGAAAATGAAGATTGTCTCCAAAACTCTGGGGATTGTCTCAGTTAAAGCAAAAAAAAAAAAAAACTTATGTATGTTGTACACAGCAACTAACAGGGTTGAAATAGGCAGAGTGCTTTGAGAGTCTATCAAGAGCTCATGCTACAGCAGCGTGCAAGATTGGCAAGGAGGACTAGAAGTCAACATAGCTGTAGACAATGCAATCAGCATCTCTATTATGTGGATATTGATTCAGCTGATCTCTCTGTTAACAAACCTTCCAAAATTAGATAAGAAGGTACTTGCTAATAATGCCAGATGAAACAGATAACAGCCAAATATTCAATTAAATGGAGTCATGTCATGCCTGCTTTGAGGATCACAAGGAGGAAGGGAGAGATCAAATGAAGAGAATAAAAAAAGAAAACCAAACCATAGTTTACAGTTAGGAGAACTGTAAGATGTTTATTTGAAGTCAAAGCTGCTAATGTAATCCCATGAAACAGGAGCAATCAGAGCCTTGGAGTGATGAAAATTATTATCATCTTATAGAACGGGAAGGTTGGAAGGGACCTCAAGGATCATCCAGTTCCAACCCCCTGCCATAGGCAGGGACACCTCCCACTAGCACAGCTCACTCAAGGCCTCCTCCAACCTGGCCTTGAACACCTGCAGGGAGGGAGCAACCACAACCTCCCTGGGCAACCTGTGCCAGTGTCTCACCACCCTCACTGCAAACAACTTCCTCCTAACATCCACTTTCAATCTCCCCTCTGCCACTTCAAACCCACTGCCCCTTGTCCTGGCATTCCAAGACCTTGTCAGTAGTCCCTCCCCAGCCTTCCTGGAGCCCCCTTCAGATACTGGAAGGCTACTATAAGATCTCCTCAAAGCCTTCTTTTCTCTAGGCTGAAGAGCCCCAACTCTTGTAGGCTGTTCAGTGCCTCTCTCATGGTGTAGGAGAAGGTGCAACTCTCAGTCACGGGGGTTTCAGTAAGAGCCCAATGCCTACATCCATAGACAGAGCCAAATATTCCACTGTGAATGACAGGGTCCTGTTAATTGGGAGGTCTGGAACTGACTGCCAAAATGTCATGATTAGTTCATTTTAACTCTTTTCAGACTCCTGTCACTGTATTTCCTTCTTTCTTTTTCCTCTCCCCTTATACATTACTGTGATCAGACCTTGCCTGGCACTGGGTCCTATCTGCTAGACATAGTGCAAAGATATTCCACCTTTCACAGCATGCTTGAACCCAAAAACCTCACAGGATGATGGGGCTTGGAAATTAATTCTGGAGATCATCTAGCCCGACTTCCCTACTAAAGTAGGGTCACCCACAGCAGGTTACACAGGATTGCAATGTCCAGGTAGGTTTGGAGACTCTCCAGAGGAGGAGACACTGCAGCATCTCTGGACAACCTGCTCCAGGGTTCTGGCATCACAGAATCACATAATAGCAAAGTTGAAAGGGACCTCAAGGATCATCTAGTTCCAACTCCCTGCCATAGGCAGAGACACCTCCCACTAGTACAGGTCACTCAAGGCCTGATGCATCCTTCAGGATTGCATCACATCACATTCAGGTGGAATCTCCTGGGTTCTAGTTTGTGTGCACTGCCCCTTGTCCTGTCACTAGGCACTGCTGAGAAGAAACTGCCCCTGTCCTCTTGATATCCACTCTGTAGGTATTGGTAAGCATTGACAAGATTCCCTTCCCAATCTTTGTTGCAACCAGAGTACTTTGGGCAAATGTAGCACCACCAAACCCCTGCTACTGGCAGGATTTCCCCCACCTCCCCAACAGGCTCCTTGGAGGAACATCTGCTGTCCTGCAGCAAAGTTTGACAGGACAAGGACCTGGTGATGCCCTGTGAAGAGACACCAAAGGTGATCGCTGCTGTTTGGAAAAGCTGAACTCCTACAAGAACACAAAAATTACTGCTGTGATGAAGAATGGATGGGAATGCTCTAACGAGACAGTATCCATCCAGTTTTGACAATCCAGCTTTACAGAGCAGCTGCTTCTGCCTGTAAACACAACCCTGTGACCAACAAGGAGGAGGCATAGGGTTTGTAAGCTAAAGGAGAGGGGGGAATAAAACCCAACAATATAAATTAGCCAGGAATACATTTAGTCTGAAATTAGAAGATGGCCTCTACCCATTATTTGAGAAAAGGTTATGGAGCAGAGTCCCAAGAGGGGAAAAATTCTAATTAGGTTTAAAATGGTGCTTGATCACTTTATGGAAGGTACAGCACAGCATGGATATCTCCTACAACAGAGAACTGAACTCCTGACCCAGCAGATCTCTTCCACTCTTAAGAGTTTCTTCACACTAAAGCATATCTACAATCAAAACCTCGACCCTTTTTCATCCTTTCAGTGCTCTCAGTCCATTTTAATGCCCAATTTTCCTGCTTTGGGGAGCTCCATATATATTTAATATTTTACATGCTTCAAATTGTTAAAAGACCCAACAGCAAACAAAATGTAAGACTCTGCTGCAGCCCTTGAGCCTACACATACTGCTAGGGCCCCTTTATCTGAACGTTATTTAATGAGTGTCCCTGAAGGGATTAGCATGTCAATGTGTGTATATTGATTTCCTAATCCAGGCCATCAAAGCTGTTATGATCTGGCGACAGCACAAGAAACAGGAGTTCAAGGTTCTTCACACAGCTCCGACAGGATGTTCTCAAGCCTCTTGATGTGAGAATTAGCTCAGTCCTGAAGTCCAATTAATCTGATGAGACTGTCAACAAAGATGTCATTTCTAGTCACTTTTTTTTTTTGGGGGGGGAGGATGTGGACACCTGTCTAAAGCCCAGAATGAGATCACCAGCTCATTAACATTTCCCAACAGATGGTAAAAAGCTGCACTTGGTGTTATTTTTGGACTGCTCCATGTTTTTTATAGCCAGACCTTTAAGCTACCCAGGCTGTAGGACTGCACTACAAAGTTACTCCTAGAAGTCAGAATATGTGGTAGACGTATGTTTAGACGTTGCAATAAGGAGGTTACAGCAGAACATTCTGATGCCAGGATGCTCAGGAAGAGTTTGTAATCTCTTCCCAGACATCAAAACAAAAATACAACAAATAAGAAAAAAAAAATAAAATCAAAACCAACCACAGGAATGACTCAGATTTTCTCTGAGTCATTACATATTTCATACAGTATCACTCTCCCCACACTACTCCAACGTGGAGTACTTCAGTTGCCAGAGATACCACAACTCTATCCTTTCCTAAGGTCTAGGAGCAAAACCTCTGCCTGGTCCTGCCCCAAACATTCTTTGATGCCAGAGAGTCCTCCAGCTATTCCCTGATTTCACAAAGCCCTTAGGGATCAGGAGCCCTCCTGCTAAGCTGTGTGCCCTAAAGCAGAGGAAGAACCAGTTTGACAGTTCTGGTCCAGATGAGGCACAAGCTGCTTTTCCTCAGTAGCTGCACCGAGGTCTCAATCCTGTTACTACTGCTTATGTTAGAGAGTGTTCCTGTTGAACACAGAGGAAAACCAGATTCTAACAAGTTCCCAGCTAAGCACCACAAAAGAGAATGTGTAAATGCACATCTCAGTATTATTGCTATAATGCACAACTGAATCACAGAATCAGTCAGGGTTGGAAGGGACCACAAGGATCAGCCAGTTCCAAGCCCCCTGTCATGGGCAGGGACACCTCACACTAGGTCAGGCTGGCCACAGCCTCATCCAGCCTGGCCTTAAACACCTCCAGGGATGGGGCCTCAACCAGTTCCCCGGGCAACCCCTGCCAGGCTCTCATCACTCTCACGGTGAAGAACTTCCTCCTCACATCCAGTCTGAATCTCCCCACCTCCAGCTTTGAGTTTTATCAGCTGGCATCTAGAGAAATTGCTGTTGAATCAACAAAAGAGTTTTGAGTGCTTTATAAGGAACCTTCTTCCCCCTTAGCTCCTCTCATACCACCTTCATCTTGCTTTTGCTGCTGGGACATGCCGCAGCATAAATTGGCATCCTTCCTATTTTTGATATTGTCTAATTCCCTGGGTCATTAGTTATGTAATCATAATCATTTTTCTGCTGGGCAGATTGGTGTTATCTATCTCATCTCCTTTTCTCATCTCACCTCTTTAGTAGTGTTAGAGCATAGATGGGAACATCCAAGTCCCTCAGGGCACCATCTGGTACTACCCTGTACAGAGAGGGCTAAATGAATGACATACTGTATGGTACTTCCTACTCATTAGTTACTGATTCCTTATGTTGCTGGTTTGGGGCTTATATTAAATTCATTCCATTACATATTCTTTGGTTGTTTCATTCAACTCTGTGAAGCTTTTGGACAGAGATATAAAGGAAGGTGAAGTAAAGAAAACAGTCAATGGGTGAGAAAGTGATGTGCTGGAGGGGGTATCAGGAGTAATGCTGTGAACGTGGGAACAACAGAGATTGTATTGGATCAATGTTTAAGATAAAAGCATGAAACAATGCCAAAAATACTCAAAAGCATCACAAAGTCCCAGGGAAAGAACAGAGATCTCTCTACATGCACACACAGCCTATACGCATCCCCTGCCCACGGAGAGGCCATTGCTCTACGCAGCCTGTTAACAGGAACAGCTGAATCTTTTATATGTAAATAACACCAGGTCTAAAAGCTATTGGCCTCCTTTCCCAAAAGGATTAAAACCCAGTCTGTGCTGCTGCAGAAACAATTAGAAGATGCCTTCTGAAGTTGTGATTAGGGGCGGGTGTACCCTGCCGTCGCCTACCTGCGCCGCGCAACAAGAAAGCGCTGCCTGCAGATAAAAGCAGCCTGGCATTTGCATTTGGGGCTGCTTTGTGTGCATCTCCCTGAAACAGATTGTTATTTTTTTATTGTGCTATACAGCACCATAAATATAGATTGCCTTTCAGAGCCAAATATCACTCTGGCTAAGTAATTGTCAATTAAGTTTAGTATTAATTATTCTTAATAGCCCAATCTCGTGTTCCGTTTTTCCATGTGTGCCTTTTTGTGTGTGTGTGTGGATCTGAGCTCAGAGGAAATGAATTTTTGGTGTGGAGGGTTATTTAAGCCCCATATTTAATTAAATCTCTCTGCTGTTGGGTGCATGTGTAAATCTCTGACTTGAAATTGGAAGAACTGGTTGCAAAACAAACGAACCAAACGAACCCAGCCGAGGCAAGGCGCATTCAGGTCTTGTAAGCAAACATCAAGCACCATCCAGCAGGAATGCAATAACTTAATAATCAATTCAGGCCATAATTACATTGAGAGCAAAGCCTTTGCTTTTATGATTCAATGTTAAAAGGCATATTTTCCAGCTGTCTGGAAAGGAAAAAAAATACCCAAGGACTATGTTTCTACACAAACCTCCAGCCTCTGCTGTGGGACAACGTGCCTGAAAGGATGGAGAAGAAAGGAAGGTCATGCAGGGTGTTCTAAAGCTGAGTGTCATGACCTGCCAGCATGGCAGGACCAAGTAGTGGAGGTTACCCACGAGTGGTTGAGGCAGCCAATCTCACAGCCACTCGCTGTCATTTCATGGACGGTTAAACGGTTCCTCTCTGCTGTACCTGCAGGGCAAGAGCCTCATCTGGCAGAGCTCTGCTAGTGTGAACTGAGGCTGCAAAACCCCTCTGAGAGCAAAGATAAATGAAGCCTCAGGTGTTTTCCCCCCCCTTGATGTGGAATCTAGTAAAGCTCAGGGGTTATTTCTAATGGGTTAGTTTTACCCTGGCCTCCAGGATGGATGTGTTGGCATTCCTCTTTCCACCCCTTCCCAACAATCACTGCATACCAGAGTCAGTTCTGCAGCAGAGTCCAAGCTCTGCCTGAGCAGTTCAGCACTCACCAATAGCTGGTGCCTCATTAGGCAGGAGGCAGCCAGAGCTGGAAAGGGAAAAAAGCAAAGACAATAGCTCACCCCTGCTCCCAGTTCTGTCTCCAGCAAAGCAGGACTGGCTGCTGCTCTGGGTTTGTGCTGGGGCAGGGTAGCTGCTTGTCTTTAAATAAGCACTTGTATTTTGAGAAATTCATTTAGGTATTTTACAGCTTGCACTATGTTCTAGCACGCAGAGCACATCTACAAACAGGGGTCAAAGATATCTGCCATCAAGCTGTCACCTCCTGAGTGAAATGAAAGGAAATGTTCAGCAACATTACAGACCCATGGAATTCGGGGCAATAGTGGCAGCCCCCTTGCAACGAGGGTTGTGTTTTCCACATACCAGCCTCAGATCAAATGGCAAAACAGAAAGGAGGAGAAAATTCATAACAAAAATAAAATATTCAAAAAGGTCCTCAGTTCAGAGGCTGTAACAGGCATTCTTCAGATGCTTTTCAGTCATTCATTCCTCCTTATATCCATTTGAATGTCCTCCCTTGGCCTTTTGTTTTCATTTTAGCTTTCTAAGCTTGTGTGTCACTCCAGAAGCCTTTCCTGCTGTCCCTTTCCTCCCAGCCCTACTCTCTCTGCCTCGGCAAAGCCTTTTCCCCTGTGTTGATTACTCTCCCTAGTTGGCATGCGTGCTCTTTCTAAATGCTGCTTTGCTTCTTAAACCTGGACTCATTCCCTTTTTTCATGAAGCCAGACTCTTTCTTTCCCTCCCCCTCCCTCTCTCCCTCCTTAAAAAGAACATTTTATTCCAGCCAAGTGAAGGACCCTGCCATGTACTCCTTTACAAATGTCACAGCAGCATGGCTAAAATTCTGCTTCCACCCCAAAAGCTGCACTGGCACAGAAAAAAAAAAAAAAGCATTGCAGTGTCTTGTACACCACTGCCTTGTTTCCCCTCATTCCTTCTCCAGGCTTGCTTAATAGCATCAGCTTGCAATGACATTTTAGCATAAGCCATGCTTTTCTGCAGCTCCTCCCTCTGCTTCCAGAAACTCATAATAAAAGTCCATTTAGGAGAAGCCATGAAATCCAGAGAAAAGGAAATGGGCAGCCCCTCATTCCTATTTGGCCTTCATTTTAGTCCACTCCCAATACCTGAGATCTTTTCCCCTCATGAAAGATTCAATTCTAATTTGTAATCTTTCAGTTCAGCTCGTGAAGGTTAGCAGGCTTTAGCATGCACATGGAGCTAGCTCTGTGTAGACCTAAGGAGGATCAGAATCACAGAATTATTTAGGCTGGAAAGGACAGTTAAGATCATGGAATGCTAGGTTGGAAGGGATGCCAAGGACCATTGATCCCACCTTTCTGAGTAGCAGTATAGATGGAAACAGCTGGCCCAGCAGCCTGTCAAACTGAGCCCTAAAGCTGACCAAGGTAAGGGAATCTGCTGCTTCCCTTGGATCTCTAATTCCTCTCATGGTGTAAAATTTTTGTCTGGAGTCCAATTGAAACCTTCCCAGTGGCAACTTGTACCTATCACCCCTTGTTTTACTCCCTGTAAAAAGGGAGTCTCCATGCTCCTGGTAGACTGTTGAGTGTAACTGTTAACTCAGCACTTCCAAACCCAGCAGCAATGGTAAGAAAATATCTGGGATAGGAAAATAACAGCAACCAACAAGCAATGTTCACACTGCCAGGATCAAAGTGCAGGTTTCTATCACTAGTGCTGTAAGACCACATTCAACAAGAGGTTATGCAGAGAAGCCCCTCATTTAACATGCAAGACACCACCAGCTAAACTCAGCTTGAGATCCCACTGCCAGACCCCTCCTCTCCCAGCAGCCTCCCTCCTGGTGTGGTCTTGTCGATGCCTGTGATGGTTTGGGAGTTCCCTGCCCCCCCCCACTTTGTAAAATCCCCCAGACTAGACTCAGCTGGCTGGAAGCTAAGGGCTGAAGCTCTATTTGCAGCTCAGCACAATGTACAAGCAGAGATATACACAATGGACAGGAATAGTTACAGAGGTAGACAACTTAAAGGTAATACAGAAACACAGTAGTCCTCCCAGAAATCAGAGTCCTCAGGAGGGGCTCCCAACCACCCTTCCACCTACTTTCCACCCCTCTACCTTATCCCAGGGTCTGCCTTACGTGCAAGGTGAGCTGGAAAGATGAGAAAGGGAGGTTAGAAGCAGAGTGATAAGTTAGGTTACACAGATCCAGGTAGAGCAGCAGAAGCCCAGAGAGAAAACACAGACACCAACTCCAACAGATAGAATCTGTCTTATCTGTGTCTGCATCCTTGCTTTTATACATCTCAGCAAACCTATGAGTGAAGCAGACCACCATTGTTTGCTTTTCACAGCCTATAATCTAATCTTTCTCATTAAAATATGCCAAATAGCCTCAAACCAACACAAATGTGAACTGCTCTGCTGCACAGAAGCAGTTGTGCAGACATAAACTGTACATAGATGAGGCATGACCTTACCCCAGGGTTTGGCTTACATATGAGGTGAGTTTGGAGGATTGGTCAGGGGAGTTAGAAGGAAAGTGGTTAGTGAGGTTATTCAGCAGAGAGGAGAAGGCAAGAAGCTAGAGACTGAGACTCTCCAAGCCTGAGCATCTTACCTATGTTTATGTTCTTATTCCTAAACATCTCAGCAAGCCTATGAGTGAAGTAGACATCACCACTGTTTTCCTTTCACAACCTATAATATAATTTTCCCCATTAAAATATTCCAATTAGCCTCAAACCAGCACAATGCCCTCCAAAACTCATGCCCAGCTCCCGAGGTGCAGGTGGAAAGAAACTCAGTAATTCCAAGTAGCTCTTGGTGGCATTGCCTGTTCTCATAGGTGTGTGTATGTCACATATAAATAAGAAAATAATCTGAAAATGGAAATGAAGTGTTATGTAGTTAGGAGACACTCTGAAGACTCGCTGCACAAGCTCAGACTTTGCTTCCTCTCAGTTGTTGCAGGGATGAGCTCAATAAGCAGCTGCCCTGCCAAGGGACAAGCACACAGAGGAGATGGAGGCAGAGCTCACCTCCTGCTGGCATATAAAGGCAAGGCACAGCCCAGCAGCATTGCTGAAGGTCACCTGAGTCCACTGCACAAACACAAAAGGTTGCTCAGGCTGCTGAAGGCGACTGGCAAGGGCTGTATAGAGATATCAGGAGCCATCAGGAAGTCCTTGACTAACGGCCCAGAGTCTCCTAGGCTTGCTCCAATGGTGAATGAAGTCAGTGCAGTCTCCCACTGGCTGTGCTGGCATCTGGCTTGGCCTCATCAAAACAAACAACCCCTCTGAAAAAGTCAGGAGAATTACATAATGTTTGCTCTTCTCAAAGTGGGGTTTAAGCTGGCAGAGGTTTGGAGTGGAGTGTCTCACTTCACAGCAGCCCTTTGACAGAATCACAGATTGGAAAAGACCTTCAAGTCCAACCTATCACCTAACACCTTCTAATTAACTACATCATGGCACTAAGTGTCTCATCCAGACTCCTTTTAAACACCTCCAGGGATGGGGACTCGATCACCTCCCCAGGCAACCCATCCCAATGCCAATCACTCTTGCTGTGGAGAATGTCCTAATGTCCAGTCTCAATCTGCCCTGGTGCAGCTTGAGGCTGTGTCCTCTTGTTCTGTCCTTGGGTGCCTGGGAGAAGAGCCCAACCCCACCTAGCTACAACCTCCTTTCACGTAGTTGTAGAGAGCAATGAGGTCTGCCCTGAGCCTCCTATTCTCCTTCCAAAGCCCCAAAAAGGGACAGAAAAAGTGAACACACAGTTCCCTGAGCAGAGGGTGGGATGAAGGTTGGTCAGGCAAGGTTAGCAACACCTTGGAAGGTCAGCCAAATGGTGCTGTAAAGAGGTAGACTTCTGTGACAAACAGAACATCCCAAGCTGCCCCTGGCTTCTCATCACCCAGCTGCCACGACAGCTCCCAGCCACATTTCGTCTCCTTTGCTGTTTGGACAATACAAAAACAGCAAAAAGGAGACTGTTTTGTTTACACCAAGAGTGAAAACCTTCATCATTCCTCTGAGCTTCTTTACAAGTTCTTATAAAGCAGAGACTAGCAGGAAGTCCTGAAAATAAACAGGCAGGGTTTCTGCCAAACATGGGTGCAGGAACAGGGAGTGAAGGAGGATGGGTGGACACTCTTCAGCTTTGAAGCCCTCACTGGATAGTTTTGAAGCCCTCACTGTAAGACATTTGAGTCCTGAAGTGGGTCCAGAGAAGATGGTGAAGGGTTTGGAGCTTATCTTGTGAGGAGCAACTGAAGAACTGGGATTGTTTAGCCTGGAGAAAAAAGAGACCACTCCAATCTCTACAAGTCTCTGAAAGGAGGCTGGAGCCAGGGGGAGATCAATCTGTTCTCCCTAGTAAAAAGTAATAGGATGAGAGGAAATGGCCTGCAGTTGAACCAGGGAAGGTTTAAGTTGGACATGAGAAGAAACTTCCTCACTGAAAGGATTCTCAAAATACTGGAATAAGCTCTGCAGAGGCCTCTGGGGCTGTTTCAAAGACTCAGAGTGCAATGTTGAGGACATGGTTTAACACCAGACTTGGTAGTTAGAGAATGGTTGGAGCCAGTGATTTTAAAAGATCCTTTCCAAGGGAAACAATTCATGATTCTGTGATTTTTCTGTCTGCAGCACAGGCAGGCCCTCCCTGGGGAAGAGCTCTGGGCTGTTCAAAAGTGATTTTCAGCAGGAAGAAAAACATTTATTTGTTTAGAGGGTATTGAGCAGGAATTTCTATCCCTCAGCTAAACCTGGTTCCAGTCCAAACTTTCTCAGTCTACAGAAGAATATTAGAGGACTATTTCTAAATTCCTACCCAAGTGGCCAGAGAGCTACTGGGTTAGTTTCACTTGCAGGAGTTGTGCCATGGGGCACCAGTGCCACTGCACAGAGGTTGCAGCTCCACAGGAAAGCCATTCCTCAGAGCTCTCCAGTGGGTGTAGGATGCATTGATTCAGTTCCCCCTTTGGGTAGTTTTGTGTAATCCTGTGCCAAGAAGATTTCTCCTCGTGCAGAGAAATAGGTAGAAACTTCAGGGTCCCCCTATAACTTACAGCTAAACATAACAGTAGGCTCTATGTGAAAACTGGAGCTTGGATCCTCCAAAAAGCCAAATTTGCCCTGATTTAATTGGCAATGTTGCACTTACAGAAACTATAAAGCCATGGACACAATAACTTGCTACTATATCAGAGTTAATGTTTTGCTTGCTTCAGTTTATAGAATGGTTCAACAATCAGCACTGGTTTAAATGACCATAATTAAATTGTCATATGGATGAAAGAGTTGAAATGATTTAGCAGCCCAAAGCCACTAAGTGCTTGATCACTTCATCAGATCATTAATCTGCCTTCCAGAAACGTGCCTGACACTTCTAGAGTCAGTTAGATGCATTTCAAGTGTCAGTTAGATGCATTTTAAGTGTCTGGTCAGCACAAGACTAGATCAATACTGGGCATAATTCAGCTACACATCCCATCAGGTACTTAGTGGGCTTTTATGACAACAATTTTCATTTTATGAAGCCAAATTAATATCTTCGTGCACATGTAGGTCAGAGAATGACTGCTGTGTAACAGTAAACATCATATTGACAGCTGCCAAACTCCCTCAACACATTAAAATGTTAAGACAAACCTTGCTTGTCTCTTCCTTCCACCTGAGCTATAAGGAAGCTGCTTCCTGAGCACACTGGGTTGTATTTTTACTTCCTTGCTGCTTTGTAGCATCTCCTTTGCCTTCCTTCTTGACTGAAGCTTGTGCCAGGGTGCCTACAGATGACTGATACAGCCAAACTGTGCTCTTGACAAAAAAAATATGGTTCTAAAAATAGACATGTGCACTTGGAGACTGTCAAAATCATTCTGAGTGGTGAGCACAAGGAAGCACATCCTCAAGAAACAGCAGCCTGGAATCTGAACTGAGAAGCAAAATAAATCTGAGCTCTCTTTTTTTTTTCCACTCCCCTGTAAAAAGTGGCTTCTTGTACAGACTCTCTTGGATCATTTGTGCTTCCAACAGGCTTTGTCTTGCCAGCTCTTCTCTCTCAGCTAAGGCAAATATTGCAGGAAGTTGAGAACATCACACATCTAGGAGCTTTGATTCTCATTTATCCTTTTAGATCCCATATGCCTGGTGTCTTTATAGCAACTCAGATGGTGAGAAGCCAGCAGATGTTTTGGGTACTTTATTAGAAAGAAACAGTTCAGGCAGAAATTCAACCAAGTGAATGTTTTAATCTACCCTCCATGAAACCATCTAATTATCTTTTCAGTCTTGTGTCCTGGACAAGAAGTCCTTAATTTACAAATTCTAGCCAGGTAACAAGGTCATTTATCCTTATCAGCAGCTTTTTAAGTCTCCTGTTCACTCTTTGCCTTGGAACAGCAAACAACTTCTTCAGCTCAACACACAGGCTCAAAATTTCCTCTCATCACACAGCTCAGGCATGCCTGGTCTGCTCCCAAGGACTTTACTGACTGGCCAGCATGCCAACTCTTTAAGATGTCCCTCATCCTAACTGGCAGCCTTAAAACATCTCTCATCTTGACTGGCAATGCCTCACCTTTTTTTATGACTTGCTGAGAAGCCTCACAGTAAACAGGAGCAGTTCTCCCAAGAGCTGCCTGCCCAGAGACCCTTTCATTTCTGTTCTTCAACAGATTGACAATTAAAAAAAAAGTACAGCCAAGAGCACAAAGTCAAGATTAGGTTAAGAAGTTTTTTGGGGGCAATTTGGAACGATTTGGTTCACCTTGCTGTTACTGCTAGTAAGCAGCAGACAGCTCATTCATTACAACTCTGAAGGAAGTGTCTTCCAGTGCTGCTTGCCTCACTCTTTCCCACTGACAAGAAAGAAATTGCTCCAGTGCAAGACAAAGCAGGCATCCCAGCCTCATCTGAGTGCTTTGTAACCTGTTAACAAATGCAGTTGAAGAACATTTTAGAACACAAAGAACATTTTAAGTAAGAAAGAAGAAAATAAAACAACAACCAACCCAAACCTTAGGCACTAATAAAACAAAATATGAATATTTGCCTAAGTGGTTTGCATAGAAATGGCAGAATTCTCTTAGTTCTGGATTTTAGAAATGGTCTGTTTCACCAAAAGAAAAAAAGAATGTTGCTGGTCTTGAATGCCTGCTGAAAGCTGCCTTTTGACTCTTGGCAAAGTACATAAATTAATTACCTGTTTAGTATTCTGAGTTTGCCTTAGCAAAATGAGCAGCCAGCTCTGCAGCGGGCCAGAATTCAAACAGGAACTCAATTCATGCAAGAGAGATCAGCCTCACTTTCCAGCCTTCAAACTTGGAGAGGCACCATACTGTCACAACTGCTTCTGCCACCAAAGGGCTGAACAATGCAAGGCAAACATCCTGGCCAGCAGAAAAGGAGAACATGTTTGTGGTGATAGACTGCATGGTGGAGTCCATTGAAACCTGTCCTGCAGCCTCTACAAAGCTTCCTCCTGTTAGAGCACTCCACTTGCCATGTTCTTCCTGAAGCATGGCATGAATGCCATGTGCCCAAGACCAGCTTACTGGCAGCTGTGGAATGGGTAGCAGGGAAATGGAACAGTCTGGTGATGGAGCATGAAAAACCAAGGAGAAAGCTTCAGGAGGTACTTAGCACATCGGACCTGGAGAGTGTTTCTCGTTCTCCCCCATCCCAATTAACTTGGGTTTTTGAGAGCTTACAATGAGCCTAAGAGACACAAGACATAACTGAAGGGACTTTTGCACTGTTTTATAGTTTGGTAGTGTTCCTAGAAAACAGTTTGTACCTCTGGTAGCCATAGAGACCTTGGGTCTGGTTGGGAGGTGCTAAATTTTAACGAGTTGTGAGCAAGTGTCAAAGGGAAGCCAGGAGCAGAGGCTTACTTGAGACTTTGCTCTTCCAGACCTGGCTTAGAGCTGAGGAAGAGAAGAGGCACTAAGGAACAGATGAACTCAAAGCCACCCACTGTACCTAAGGGAACATGGGGGCACATTGCCCCTGAGCCTCCACACTGACTCGCTGCAGCCACACCACATCACAGTGCCTGCACAGAAACAGAGCCATCATCCCACCTGAGCCAACCACAGGCTCATGCTCTGAAACACAACCTCTCCAGTTCACCATTGACAAACCTCTCACAGCCACACCACCCCAAGGCCTATCAGCCTTTAATAGTGTGGCACAGAAGGGTGCCATTTGGAAAGCACAGCTCACCCTCCACCTTGCTCCCTCACCTAGCCTCAACGGCACAACAAAAGGCAGACAAAAGCTCTGGAGGGCTTGCAACAGTACAACCTTTTCATGTTAACTCATAAACATTATGGGTTTGAAGTGGCAGAGGGGAGCTTGAAAGTGGATGTTAGGAGGAGGGTGTTTGCAGTGAGGGTGGTGAGACACTGGCACAGGTTGCCCGGGAAGGTTGTGGCTGCTCCCTCCCTGAAGGGGTTCAAGGCCAGGTTGGAGGAGGCCTTGACTGAGCTGTGCTAGTGGGAGGTGTCCCTGCCTATGGCAGGGGGTTGGAACTGGATGATCCTTGAGGACCCTTCCAACCTTACCATTCTATGATTAACTAATATTGAGTAAACTACAGCATTTGCACAGAGACAATTCCTTTATGCTTTGAGTAAAGAATGGCTTTAGACTTGGGCTAGACATAGACCTTTCCTTCTTCAGAAAGGGAGCTGCAACACTCTGTAGTTAACTGTAGTTAAGGCAGCTTAACTACAAGGAAAAAAAAAATATAATCAGGTAACTGCTCTACTCCAAATGTAGAGTTTAAAGTAAAAAATAAATTCAACAAGCTTCACAATCAACACCCCCCCAAATAAACAAACACAACAAACAAACCACCAAAACCAACCCCAAACAACAAACCAACCAAACAAAACCAAACACCTAACAAAAAAACCCAAACAACCAAAAAAAACCAAACCAATCCAAACAAACAAACAAAAATAAACCCCAACCAAACCAAGACATAAATCAGTAGCATAAGATAGGATTATTTAAAGGAAAATTTATTTGATGTGGTTGCCCTGGACCCAGGACCAGGATGCCCAGAGAGGTTGTGAAGTTTTCTTCTCCAGAGAGATTCCAAAGCCATCTGAGTATTGTGGTGCTGAGCAACCTCTGGGTGATCCTTCTTCAGCAGGTGGTTGGACTAGATGATCCCCAGAGGTTCCTTCCAACCCTCCCTGTGTTGGGATGCTGAGATTCCATGGGAGGAATTATAAAATATGGGTAAGTTGCTGGGGATAATTTGCTTGCAGCATCTTAGGCAACTGAAAGAGGTTGAACTAAACTACCAGAGTTAAACAGCATCACTGAAACAGGTAAGTGGGCATGACTGAGCTCACACTGCTTTCCACAAATCACGTAGAATCCAGCAGGGTGGGGTTGGAAGGGACCTCTGGAGATCAACCCTGTCTGACCTCTCTTCTAGAGCAGGGTCACTAAGGCAGGATTGGAATGTCTCCAGAGAAGGAGACTCCACAACCTATCTTCAGGACTCTGAACACCCTCACACCAAAGCTCCTTCAGTTCAGGTGAAACTTCTGTGTTCAGGTTTGTACCCCTTGCCCTGACACTGGGCACCACTGCAAAGAATCTGACTCCATCTTCTTGCCCTCCATCCTTTAGCTACTGATGATGATTGAGAAGATTCCCTCTTGTGCTGCTTTGAGGGTAACTCCCAAACCATCACACCTCTCAACCCACTCTCCTCCAGGCCAAACAGCCTCAGGTCTCAGAGCCATTAGAAATGCTCGTTCCAATCCTTGTTCCACAGTTGGAAATACTGAAGGGGTGAGGAGTAGGGCAATGCAGAAAGAGAGATAGAAAAGCTGGGTTAGAACCTCACATAATTCCCTTATTCTGTGCTTTAAAAAACCCCAAACACAACAAAACAACACTTGTAGTGGAAATAAAATGTAAAATACATAAAACATTGTTTGTAGCACTGAATTACCCATCTTAATTAACTGGAGTAACTAAATAATCTGGTTTCTATTTCAATACAGCATTTTGCTTAGTGAAATACATAACACAATTAAAGAGGAAGTCTGTTTGAATCCCAGAACTGTTAAAATTAATCCTAAAGCCTCCTTTTAGAGATGCTGGGACTGCCATCCAAATGTGTTGATGAGATTTGAGTTCTACGTGGGGAAATGACTCTGAATTTTCACATCATGCCAGGGTGAAGAGAACAGAAGTAGTTGTTGTCTTTGGTTCTCTGAGGTTTATTAGATGTTATTCTGAGCTGTTATCACTGCAGTCACACTGCAGCATAAAACACAACGTAAGAGAGGATTATAGCAATTGCAAAGTGTTCTTTAATTTGCCCAGCAGTACTTGGCTGAGTCCTGGGCTGCAGCAACAGCAGTGTGGGCAGCAGGGCAAGGGAGGGGATTCTGCCCCTTTGCTCTGCTCTCCTCACACCCCACCTGCAGTCCTGTGTGCAGTTCTGGAGCTCCCAGCACAGGAAGGACATGGAACTGTTGGAGTAGGTACAGAGGAGGCCATCAAGATGTTCATAAGTTTGCAGCAGCTCTGCTCTGAGGACAGGCTGAGAGAGTTGGGGCTCTGCAGCCTGCAGAAGAAAAGGCTTCCAGGAGACCTTAGAGTGGCCTTCCAGCATCTGAAGGGGGCTCCAGGAAGGCTGGGGAGGGACTATTGACAAGGTCTTGGAATGCCAGGACAAGGGGCAATGGGTTTGAAGTGGCAGAGGGGAGATTGAAAGTGGATGTTAGGAGGAAGTTGTTTGCAGTGAGGGTGGTGAGACACTGGCACAGGTTGCCCAGGGAGGTTGTGGCTGTTCCCTCCCTGGAGGTGTTCAAGGCCAGGTTGGAGGAGGCCTTGAGTGACCTGTGCTAGTGGGAGGTGTCCCTGCCTATGGCAGGGGGTTGGAACTGGATGATCCTTGAGGTCCCTTCCAATCTTACCATTCTATGATTCTAGTCTTGAAGCCTGCATAGGCAGTCAGGTTCCTAAAATCTACATATAGGTACCAAAGTCAGAACATTGGTTACTGAAGGCTCTTAGAGTAGCCTTCTAATATTTGAAGGGGGCTCCAGGATAGGTGAGAGGGATTTCTGTCAAAGGCATGCAGCAATAAGATGAGACATAATGGCTTTGATCTGGAAGAAACTCAATTTAGATGAGACATTAGGAAATGTCTTATCTAAAACACCCCAGGATGGTGGTGAGCACTGAAACAGGTTGCCCAGAGAAGTTTGGGAGGCTCCAACCCTGTGAGGCTGCAAGTTCACCTTAGATGGAGCCTAGAGCAAACTGGTCTAGTGAAGGGTGCCTCTGCCCATGGCAGAGGGTTGGAACTGCATGATCTCTAAGGTCTCCTCCAACTCAAACCATTCTGTGGATTTGACTCTTCCAGGTTGCATCCAAAGCAGCAAGATGGGTGAGTTTCCAAAGCAATTATTAGATCAATCTAACACTGTTTTTCTTTCAACATCTGAAATAGAAAAGTCTACATTTTGGGCAGGCTGGCTGGCAGAGACCATCTCCATCAGTCCCCCCTATGGATGTGTCTAAAGTTGTCAACTCATCAGGCACCCAGATAGTGTCTAATGTAACAAGCTCTGCAATCAAAGCAGTTGAGAGACCTCAGCCTATAATTAAGTCAGATGGGGGAATATATTTCTCCCTGGGAGAGACACCAAGGGAAGCTGAAACAAACTTCATTAGGGTATTATGGCATTAGTTTGCTGTCTAGTTATTTTTAACAGCTACAGCCCACATAGAAGAGACAGCCACAAGATCCCCAAATACAATTTTTCCATGAGGCATTTTCCCCAATCAAATTATTTGTCTTCCTTTATTGATTATCAGCTGCAGCAGGCTGAAAACCCAGCTTTTGACAGGGTCTAAGTGGGGAGAACTGAGGGTCTGATGTATTGCTGCATGCCACAGAAGAAGGAAATCTTCCTTCTTGAGATTTATGGAGTGCAAGTGCAATGCAGCAACCTAAATTTTAAGGACTTTGCAAGCTGGCAGCCTATGATCCCTCCAATATTGAGAGGCACCAAAGGATGCATGGGGACAAACCTTTGAATTAACCTTTTCTTTCTCTTTCCTTTTTCCTCTTCAACCTTTTAATGAACTCTTTCTCAGGGAAAAAAAAAAAAACACAACAAACAACCCACAAACAAAAACAGATTAAAATTGTCTGAATTAATCTCCTCCACCCACACATTTAGGCTGCTCCAGGCTTCTGCAGCCACATTTAGGCTGCTCACTGTTACAAAAAGAAAAGCCTTTCAAACCAAACTCTGACCCACCCTCACCTTACTCCGTGCTCCCATGGCCTATTCAGATGTTTGCCTTTTATTGCTCATTATGCTTAGCTGAAAGTCATAGCAAATCTCAGCCATAGAAATGTGGGTTTCAAAGGACTGGGGTTTTCCTTGGCAGCTCCTCACATGGTTTCTTTAAGCTTTGTGCTTTCTGGCCTTTGCTGAATGTGTTTGAAGTCCTGCTGCACAATACTTACAGCACCAGGAAGCAGTGTCTTAGCTCTCAGAAATAATACACAATGATAAAACACTTTGATGTTTTTTTTCCCCTGGATGTCTGCTTGACCTTTTTCTCTCATCCAGGACCAGGGGACACTTCCTCCATTAATCTAAAGTGTCCTCATTTGAATAAACTCATCACACCACCAGCAATCCCTAAGTGCAGCCATGGTGATTTTGATTCTGAAGAGCAGCAATCAGTGCATGTACTCTTGGTGGGCAAGTTTTTTTGCTTCATAAACTTTCGTTTCCAACAAACTTTTGCTTGCTGCAGAGAGACCTGGACAGCCTGGATGGATGGGCAGAGGCCAAGGGGATGAGATTGAACAAGGCTAAGTGCAGGGTTCTACACTTTGGCCACAACAACCCTAAGCAGTGCTACAGGCTGGGGACAGAGTG
>VWYK01109293.1:0-11085 GCA_013399775.1 Semnornis frantzii
GAGTAAATGGGGAAAAAAAAGAAAGTCACATCAGATCTCTTTTAATGGAGATAGGACAAGAATCTGAGCTCATCTGACATCAGGTCTGTAATCTGTAAACTAAATTATTCCTCTACTGTCAAAAGTGCATCTGACCCTGCCTCCTTATTCCACCTCCCACCACTTTCCACCCACTTTGAAAGTCAGACAATGCATAGCTCACACCTCCTCATAACTGGAGATGCAACTTGTCAAGAATACCCTTAGTGAATTTCTGATTTGTAAGTATCTGTCACTTTCTAATACATGTATCCTTCTCTTATGATCACAGAACAAATAATTAAGTGCACTAATTGGTATTGTGACAATGCTTTTATTTAAACATTTTAAAATACATTAAATAATGCTTTAAATTTCTCTTTTGATTCACTGCATGTTCTTCCTTACCTTCTCACTAAAAGTCACTTTTACAGCTTACTCTTATTTTCTTCTCATCCACAGTCTCAGCTTCCTTCTGTCATATCTTCATCCAGTTCACTTTGATGGTTTGTGTTCCTCCATGTACACTGCCTGTGCTATGTTCCAAGTAGTCAAGGCTGCTGTATTTTGCCAGTGTGAGGGTGCACAGTTACAGTGTGCCTGTAAAGGCCAGGATGAACTGTACTATCTGTCACAGGCAGAACTGGGCACCTTTTGATCTAAGGTTAGCTGGGTGCCCAGCCTCACAGGGCATTTGAAAGCAGAGGAAAGATTTACATCAAACGTGTAGGCACTCTCCGTACGCTAAGAGGGGAGATGAGTTTTCTTAGTCAGTTCTTTCTTCCATTCAGCTTTTTGTCCTGCCCGATTGAAGTCTACTCATACCCATATGGTATGAAGGTGTCTGGCTGGCCATAGTTGCACACAGCTGGAGATTGGTTCGTCTTTGCTCACCTACTTTCCAGAAAATTCATGCTGATAATGAATAACCTGGGAAAAATCCTGGACCAGTTGAGGGCTTTGAAGGTTAAGAAACAGGCTCAGGAGGAACCCTCATTAGCTACAAATGAAGCAAAGCTTTTTGATTAATTTAATTAAAACACCATATAAACTTCAGGGACTAATTAATGGTGCAAGAAACACAGTAACTGCCTCTGCACATATGATGCAGAGTACAACCACACAGCTCACAGCATTATAGCCAAGATCCTTTTCAATGAATTTGGTGCCCAGTCAGAAACCTTAGAGTAGTCCCTGCTCTTAGCTTTCTGCATTAACAGTTTTACTTGTTTGGAGTGGGTGGCTGGACCTACACACAACTTTGGGGCCTTTTTTAAGTTTCGTGTCAAAGCTACAGACAAGACAGAGACTGACCATGCCACTGAGAGGAGGTCTGGAGAGTGACTCACTGGTTATTTCTGTTTTGGTAATGTATCATTTGCCCTCCCCCACCTGCACTAGGGTGCCATTTCAAGCAGCTGAAATGGTTGCCTGAATGAAAAAGCTGACGTCAGATTTCCAGAGGTAATTGATGAAAATCTGCAGCGTAGTCTTGGCTCTGGAGCATGAATCATTCAAGAGAAGATGCAATCTCTCTCTTAACTGAATGATTTTTCTAAGAACTACAATCTAGAGAAGAGTAACACCCAGTTACCTAGCCATAGGCCTGCCTTTGCTTACATCTCATGGGCTCCCCACCTTGAAGACAAAGCACTGTGAGATAGTAATTCTGGTTTCTAAAGCTGTACAATTTTAGAGCGCTTTGTTTCTTTCCCTATGGTTTTATTCTAGGTGAGTGCACATGAGCAATTGCAATTCTTTCTGCAGATAATTGGCAGTAATGGTATTCTTAGTTGTAATTATGAAACAGCACTTTGACTGCTCGTACAATGCCTGTAGGTACGGTAGTGTCAAGAATCCTCTAATCTAGCTCCAAAGCCATTCTTTCAAGATAAGCTTTCATGATCGCTCTGTCTGTACATCATTTTCCTGTCTTCTACCCTGTAAAAGGAAACATCCACTAGACTGTGGTGTTATTCACGGAGCAAAAACTATTTGTTCATCTTAAATGAATGTAGTTCTTATATTGGTTTACAGTACACATTACTCTGACTGTAACTGCATTACTACATTTCGAATGCCTATTTCAGTAGATATGAATCACAGAAAGTACTGACAGCTTGCTAGAACTGGGCCTATAAACAATGCCTTGGTTTTAACCAGACCCCTGGAGGAGAAGATACAAATAATACAAAGTGAAAACTCTTTATACTTCTTTCTCAACTTACCCTGAATAATGCTCAAACTAATATCACTTCTTATTAATTCCAGTTGTTTTACACAAAGGCTGTCACATTTAAGGCCAGAATATGTGCAGCATATGTTAAGCTATTTATAGATTTACAATTACCTCATCAGACAGAATCAGGCAGATGGTAAACATTACTACTAGGCATAAGTACATTTAGAATCAGACATTTAAATAAATTCAGACCTGTCTCAAGCTTATTTAAAGGGTTTTATCTCTTAAGCCATTTGAGGTGTCTGGTTCTGCTCAGTATATTTGTATCACATTCAGATATCAGGCTGTATGACCAACAGCCTATAGATAGCTGTAGAAATCAGATTACATTACTTCTTGTTTTTTGAATCTGACACAGGCAATTGAACTAGTGAGCCAAATTAATTTTAGAATAAAGAGAATAAAACTTTGAGATTGAAAATGACAATGGCTGACTTTTTTTATGGTGTTGAAAGAATATATGTGCTTCAGGGAACATCAATTGGTCTTTCTAACGCTGAAAGACTTCATATAGAGATTAAAAAACTGACAAAGATACATGCCAGAAGGCCAAATTATAATCTTTCAACTTCAAAACCCCAGGCTATGGTGGCTTTTCACATGAATCTTACAGAAGAACAAAAATAAGAGTTCAAACTTGATCTGAGAATTGACTGAAAACTTTAGTTGAATGTGATTAAAGTTCCCTTGGACTGCTTAAAAACATCTTTTGCCTCTTCAAAATTGTTATTTTTAGGCAATTTAAAAGCGTATGTGCAATTAAATGATGTTGACAAATGAATTCAAGCAGTCAGAAAAACAGACTTTTTTTCATGTGAACTGGGTTTCCTGGCATTTGGGGATCTTTTTTTAATTGTAAGGACAAATTTTCTGTGATTTTCCAAAACTTGTCACCCAATCACTGTAATGCAAACCTGCTAACCTGTTTTTCCTTCAGATGGCAGGGGGAGAATGCAGTGATCCAAATTCTGTCCTTGGTTACTACAGTGCTAATCCAGAGCAACACAATGAAAGTCAAAGCAATTCCCTCAGAACAGCTGCATTACAACTCAAAACTGAATTTGGCCTGAGGTCTTTGCAAGACACAGTCTGGCTCAAGGGCCCAAAAATACAAACCAGAGGAAATACGAAATGATGTATCTAGAAATCCACTCTCTTAATGTAGCTAGCATCCCCTCATATCCTGGCTGCAGAATTTGGCTGCAGTATTGCTGTTACCTCTTCATCTGTGCAGCAGGTCTTATAACAGTGTAAGGAAGCTCCTGGGTCCCACTGGGTCATTGGGAGCTTGCTGATGCCTTTGAACACAAAGTCACAGGCTGCAGAGGAGCCCTTCCAGCAGGCTTCTGACACCTAGCAGGAGTTCTGCACTGGGGGAGAGAGGAAACTCATGTAATCCAACAGTCCAGCACAGAGAGCTTCTCTGTACTTCTCTATACTCCTCTATAGTCCATACATGGAAACATAGACAGAAGTTGGCTTGGTAGTTTGTACTACCTCTACCTCCATGAAACAGCTCATGCAGTTATGTCTGCTATGCCTGCCTGTGCTACCACAGTCAGTCCTTTTCAGTTGCTTTAGATAATATACTTCATCTTGGTAGCTGATCTATTAAACACATATCCAGTAGGATATGCACAGGGGCTGGAGGTATACCCAAATGAACATTCAAATCTCTGGATTCTTTGAGTGCTGGACTTCACTATTAAGTTCAGGGTGCACCCCGCTCTCTGCTTGAGGAATAATGCTTGTACATCTCTTACTTCAAGTATTTTCTGGGACTTAGTTAGGTTTTTTCTAATTTTTTTCCCTATTTTTTTCTAATTATTACATGTTACTATATTCCAGAATTTTAAGCTTTTTTCCAAATGTCTAAACCTTTAGCTGCTAAAGCTTAAAACACTAGATCTATCTAAATGTGTAAGATAGTGAACACTTGTCATTATGATAGGGATGTGTGACGGTTTGGGAGTTCCCTGCCCCCCCACACTTGTAAAATGACCCAGACTAGACCTCAGCCGGGCTGGAAGTTAAGAGATGAAGCTATATTTACAGCTTAGCACAATATACAAACAAATATATACAGTATGTACAGGAATATTTACAGAAATATACAAGTTTAAGGTAATACACCTTAAACACAACACCCATCCCAGAAATGAGAGACCCCAGGAGGGGCTCCCAACCACCCTTCCACCTTCTCCCCACCCCTAGACCTTACCCCAAGGTTTGCCTTACACGCAAGGAGGATCGGCCGGGGAGGATTAGAAGAAAAGTGCTTAGTGAAGTTATTCAGCAGAGAGGAGAAGCCAGAGCTGCTAGAGAGCCCAAGAAGCCATGCCCCGTGACACCCCAGACTGCCAGCTCAAGAGACTCTCTTATCTTCTTTGTTTTGGGTTCCTTATTCCTAAACATCACAGCAAGCCTATGAGTGAAGTAGGCATCACCATTGTTTTCCTTCACAGCCTGTGGTATAATTCTCTCTATTAAAATATTCCAACTAGCTCAAACCAGCACAGGATGGATTTGAGAAGTGTGATGAGGAAGAAGAGCATGAGTGGGATCACTGCTCTATGATAGAGCATTCTCTGCGTCTTTGCACCTTACTGTGGATGGCTGAAAAACATCATCATTAGTGATCATACAGGTTGGAAGGAGTTTTAAAAGATCACCTGGTACAACGTTTTGTGGGAAAGGTATCCTACATAAGATTTTCTAGCACTCTGTCCTTATACCAGCATTATATATAAAGCTTATATCAGCATTAAGTATATTTGTGTAATACATTGATACAGACTGCACAATGCAGTCCTAGACACCCTGTGGGCTTACACATTCAACACCAGATGCATGTTACCATCACTCTTTCTGCACATTATGAGATAACAGACAAGATATTTTTATTTGGTCCAGAATTGAGTTTGAATACAAATAATCTTCATATTGCAGCAAGTGATAAATATAAATTGTTTGTCCAGCAATGTCATATCTATCAAAGTCTATTGTTCAAAATAGAAAGTTGAGTTATTGTGGAATGCACTGATGTGTTTAGATGCTATGCTTGGTTTTGTTAAAGGACATTCAGATCTCTCTTTGCATATATAGAATTGTTTGGGGGCTTTAAACTATTTCATTTCATACACTGTTAACATGCTAAACCTAATCTCTGCTGCCAAGGATGAAGAGTGAACATAACTCCCTTATTGCAAATGGCTCAATCCTCATTTCTTGTTGTTTGGAATTCTCTGGTCTTGTATTGCTGTACTTGGAAACTTCCACTTCTCCTTCCATTGCCTTTTTAATAACTGAAACCATATCAAGGAGATGGGGAGAGGAAATACATTAATGAAACTTCCACAGATAAAAGAAGTAATAATAAACCTACTTTCAAAAAACTGTCTGATAGTACAGATAAATCATGGACAAATTGAAAGAATAGTGCAGTCTTGGTGGTTATAAATGGATTAATAGTGCATGTAGTCAAACTTTAAGTATTTAGTTTTGTGATCAGGGTAAAATGCAATTACTTCCAGTACAGTTTGTTAATATAGAATCAGTAGGATCAGTGTACTAATATGCAGATAGCTTTGAGAGATGCAGTTATAAGAATGCTGATTATTTTAAGTTTTATTTGTTTATTTTGCTGGTAATGAAGATCTTGCAAAACAGCTAAACCATATTTTTTTTTCTCATATAAATATAAAATGCTCTAATTTAGAAAATTCTTGTCAGTAATATGCAGTCTTGCTTTAGTAAGTTGTCAAAATAACTGTTAAATATAAGTTAATCATTTAGCTCCTTGATGTGTTTAGCCTGATTCTTAGTTGCTTTAATTTGCTTTTATGTAGTTAAGGGTGGGCTACTTTGATCTGAGATTGCTCTATTTCATTCAGTATCTTTAACTTCTAATGAGTGTTATTTTAGCAATAAAACTGGTTCCTAGCCAAAGTGTTGTATCGAAGTCTTTATAAGGAAACAAAGGAATTCACTGTGAAGAGAGCTAATCTTAGTTTTCTTTATGAATCTGGAAGAGAAAGGGGGGAACTTACTCTAGTTGTCAGTAAACTGCAAAGGCCATTTTAACCGAACAGTCGAATAAGAACTCTGATGAATACAGAAAGGAAACTTGCTGTTTATAGATTAAGAAGTTCTGAGGAATCCAGAAAAACTCTTCATGAAGAAACTGAAGGAAACATTTGTGTTTTATCAAATAATTATAACTACTTAGAGTAGTGTAGTGTCTGGACTGTACTCAACATAATACAGTTTCAAAGCATCCAAAACTAATAACTATTTTCAAAGTACTTCAACTCGCTTCTAGGACCTTAAGTGAGTGGAAAGTTTGGAAACCTGGCCAGTGTTGTCACACTGAGAACTTCAAGTGGCTAAATGTTTTGAAAAGTCTGCCCTTAATCTTGTGCCAAGTGGGAGGTGAGCTCTTTTGATAATTTGACCCAGGTTTTTGTAGTTAAAAGTTTGGTTACAAGTCCATTTGGAAAAGTGGCCTTTAATGAATTTCCTAAACTAATTTCCTAAGTTTTCTCTATTACCAAATGCAGTGGTGGGAACAGGAAGTCTTCTCTAATACTGAGATTTAAATCTAAGGATGCTGAAACAACTGCTATGTTTCTTTTCATTTTTTTTCCCTACAAGATAAACACTAGAAACAAACTGTTCCAGTGGGCACAGCAGTAAGATGCTGTGGAATCATTTGAAACATTGTGCATTACTTTCTGAACTTCAAGGAAAACTACTCTTTTTTTGAAAATTTTAACTGGCTCCATGCAGAGCATAAAGCATAAATCAGGAGAAGAGCTTGCATATTTCGTATGTCAGCTGCAGACATGTGCAAGAACAATTTACAGAAATTCTGGGACATGAAGCCGGAAAATATACCTTTTGCCTCCAGCAAAACTGCTTGATTCTAAATGAAAATTGGTGAGAAGAGATGAACGAACAAAAGAGCTATGAGCAATCTATTCGCGCTCTGTCTGCCACAGAATCAGGGAAAGTCCCTGGAGATGCGAAAAGATACTGCATATCTTTGCACTATGCACAGCCTTTTGGTTGTGGCTGCTGAAATTCCTGATGCTATCTTTTTTGCCAAAAAAGGTCTTGTACAATAAAAGTGACTTACTGCTCCCCTACTCACCAACAGACTGCTTGGCATTGGCAAAAGAAAGCTGGTGTTGTGCCATATAGGAGACTCACATACGAATTACATTGTATAGATGTGATACAGTGTAGATGACACAAGTCTAACTGTGTGCTGAAAAAATGCAACATGGCATACACATCAATTTTTAGCAAAAAAAAGAAAAAAAAAAGAAAAAGGCCTGATGCCTTTTCATTTTCAAATGTAATAACTCATTCTGCAGGTGGAAACCAAATGTTTTTAGTGATAAGCAAACCTGTCCGAGTTTTCAAGGCTGAATGGTAACTTTAACAGCAAAACTATCTCCTGAATATGTTTCTGTTTATCTTGATATTTCACTGATGATAGTGGAGTCATCAAAAAAGGGAAATATTCAGCCTGCTGTAAGAAAAAATATGTGACAGGAACATGTCTTGCAACAGAGAGATTTCACAGCTGAAAAAAAGTTAAGTGCAGTTCCTAGAGGCATGGCATCTTTTCAGAGGTCTGTAGACTACAAGACTGTTGCTTCATGTCCCAGTAAGCTGCACATGCAGCAATAAATTCTGCCCTAGGATGGGTGATTCTGTTAATTTGGATTGGCAGACACAGTGGGGCTATGATCACAGTCACATTAAAATGATGCATACTGACTGGGCTGAAAAAGCACCCACGGTAGGACAACCCCTTAGTGACATTCCTCATTTTCAAGGATATCTGAGAGGACACCAGTAAATGTATTCCTATGTTTCCATCATGATTATTTAAGAAGCTAATTTGAAATATTTAATGTAGGCTATTTGATTGTTAGAGATTTAACAGCAGCTGCCAATAATTGTATGAATAGAGACCATTAGGGTAGCCAGCCATATATATATATTTATATGTAACCAGAAACTGTACCAGCAATATGCAATCACTGAATTTTAAATGAATAAGAAATTAATGGATATATTTCAAGTGGTCATCAAGGAAAACATAGACTGGTTTGGGAGCCCATTTTTTACATACTTTATTCCATGAGAAAACATAAATTGTCCTGATGGGTAGAACAGGCTTCCACATGAGACTTTTTCCAGTGCATTTTTATTTAAGATGTGAGTTACTTACTAGGTGACACCACAAGCAGATGTATCTGTAGAATTTCTGAAGGAGTGGAAATTGTAACACCAAGGACACAACTGTGTGTTGGGTCAGGAGAGAGGGAGGTGGAAATCTCAAGCTATAATTGCCTATGGGAACACTGTCACCTGGGGCCCACTTTGAGACTCGAAGTACAGTCCAACATATGACAAATGCACATTTCACTAAATAAAAATCCAAACTCCATACCAACTCTGTACTAACAGATCTTGCTCAAAAAAAAAATAATTGCAAATGTAAAAGCAATAAAACTGCAGATAATCTATTTGGAAGTAAGGTAACACCAGAAAGTGTACCATGATATTTAGGAAGTATCATCAAACTAGTTAGTTTGTAATACAGTATAACTAAGTTACAGGATTTTGTCTAATTTTATAAGGTCAGTGCCATTTCAGCATTATTGTTGTTTGACAAGTGCAGAAATTTGCAGAGCAAGTGGTAAGGCCACACCTTGAGTACTGTGTACAGTTTTGGTCCCCTCTATACAAGAAGGATGTGGACAGGCTGGAAAGGGTGCAGAGAAGAGCCATAAGAATGACCTGAGGACTGGAAGACCTGTCAATGAAGGAAGACTGAAAGAACCGGGTTTGCTAAGCTTTGAGAAGGGAAGGCTTAGGGGAGGCTTAGGGAAGACCTCATAACCGTGTATAAGTACATGGTAAAGACAGGGGGTAATGGGTACAAGTTGCTACTGGGGAGATTTGAACTGGATGCCAAATTTTTATTTTCCATCATTCAAACTATTAGATGTTGGAATAAACTCACAAAGTAGGTGTGGATTCCCCTACAGGAGACAGTTTCAAGGCTCAGCTTGACAGGGTGCTAGGCCATCTCATTTAACCTGCATTTTTACCCTGAAAGATTAGACTTGAGGTCTCTTCCAACCTGGTATTCTATGAATCTATGAATCTATGAAACTTCTCAAATGATGGCAAGGTCTACCTCCCTGGGAACACGCATTACAACACCAGTTTCTGCATGATCAGACAGGCACACAACCTTCTACTTTTCAAGGGAAAGAGCCATCACCTTCTGTAGCTCTTAGTAGTCTGTTAAATTCGTACCAGATAACCATGGCATCACCCAGGGCTTTGTGAACCAACACTGCACACTTGACTGTGCATAAGATAGGCCCTAATATCAGCTGGTACTTGTAGGTAGCTGCAGTCTCTTAGATCCGTGGACACTCTCACAGCCAAGGTGCAAGTGTCATTCTGGGCAAAGAGATGCCCAGGAGCTAAAGCTGCAGCACATGCATAATCACAGAGGCCATCTGTCAGCCAAGCTGTATGGGATCTGGGATCCTTCAGTAGATTCTCCATCAAGCCCAAGGGCCTACAGCTCTTCCCACTGTAACACGGCCACAAGCAGGGAAGGACCTTGGCTTCCATTACACAATATGAATGTCCTAATGTTCTTTTTAGGATTGCAGTTGCACCATAGAATGAATTAGACCACATGGTAAATTAATCACATGTCTAATTTTAAGCACATGAGTAATCCCAGTGAAGATTTCAGTGCTTTGCAGAACTGGGGTCTTAAGGAGGCTGTTTTTCTGGGAAAGTTGCTGCTGTTTCATGAGTAGAGCTTCACTGATGTGAGAACACTGAAGCAACTATAACTTACTTCAAGTAAGGACAGCAGTGCACAATCCAGATGTGATCTTTAAACACCAAAACAATTATACTAGGGGCTAAAAATCAAGATGTTCCCATCTTTCCCCCTCCCAAAGAGGGTAATTCAATAGAAGCTGAATGTTTTTGTTTCTGCCTTTCTCCAGGCCATGGCCAACATGAAAAATTTTAGCATATAGGATTTTTTTGAAGATCTTTTAGAGTGTGTGAAGTGATAAGGTAGAATGTAAGTGTCATCTCAACCTTAACTCTCAAGTCTTTAATAAGTTACATCTTGAATTTCTTTTTAATTTCTGTTATCTGTAAAATGTCAGTTGAAGTTTTACATTATAAATAAAATGTTTTATTCAATGTATTTAATAAGATCTCATATCAACAGCCTGTCTGAATTGTTAATAGTTACCATAGCAACTGCACAATCTTCCTCTCATCATTATTTGCAGCCTTTGGTCACATAATTTTTAAAGTTTTGTTTTGTTTTGTTTTAATAAGGTTATCCATGTCTGTCATTCTGCAGAAGTTCTTAGCAGTTAAAAGCAAACTTTCTGTCACTTCTACAGTATTATTTAGGCAGTGGGTAATACAGTGATTTGGGACAAGGCAAGAAATTATCTGAGTCCATGGTTAATAACAAGCTTGGGTTTAAGCTTTAATGTCTGTAGATTTATATTTCTTATTTTTATCAGTGATATTGACAGTGGGATCGAGTGTACCATCAAGTTTTCATATGACACCAAGCTGAGTGGTGCTGTCATTATCATAGAGGGATGAGATGTCATCTAGAAGGACATGTTTGGAGAAGTGGGCCCAGGTGAATCTCATTAAGTTCAACCAGGCCAAGTGCAGAGTCCTGCACCTGGGTCACAGCAGTCCTTGATACCAATGCAGGCTGGGAGATGAGTTGATAAGAAGCA
>VWYK01109296.1:0-19977 GCA_013399775.1 Semnornis frantzii
CCACAAGGTCACCTGGGAGCCTTATTTTTTTCCAGACTGAACAGCCCCAACTCTTTGAGTCTGTCCTCATAGCAGAGGTGCTCCAGCCCTCTGAGCATCCTTGTGGCCCTTTTCTGGACACACTCCAGCATGTCCACATTCCTCCTGTAATAGTGGCTCCAGAACTGGATGCAGTACTCCAGGTGGGGTCTCACCAGAGTGGAGGAGAGGGGGAGAATCAAGTCCCTTGTCCTGCTGGCCACACTTCTGCTGCAGCCCAGGCTCTGGTTGGCTTTCTGGCCTGCAAATGCACACTGCTGCCTCATGATGAGCTTCTTGTCCACCAGCATCCCCAAGTCCTTATCCTCAGGGCTGGTCTCCAGCCAGTCACTACCCAGCCTTCCTTTCACTAGCACGGGCTGGATTTCAAAAAGTAACTGTAAGTGCCAGAGAAAACATTGTTGTGTTGTAGCTGGCAGCCAGCAAAGAGGAGGATGCATCTCACCTGAGAATGACCTTTCAAGAGCATCATAGGTATGTGCAGAGCTGGAGTGAATTGATCTCTGAAGGTGCTGTTCTTTTATTGCTTTCTTGAGGGGCTGCCCACACAGCTGGTTCAGTCTAGATGTCAGATATGTGGAGATGAGCTCCACCACAATATGTAGGCAGAGCAAAATGTAAGGGTCACAGAATCACAAGCATTCAGGTTGGAGAAGACACTCAGGATCACAGAATCCAACCAGTAACCCTGGCTTTGCTTTTTCTCCTGCTCAACTACATTGTGTCATGTATAACCTTATGCTACCCTTCCTATTTTAGAACTGAAAAAAAGACTCAGTTGTTAGGAAATCTCTTTTTCTCAGAGATCTGACAGAAACAGTGTGTTTAAATGTTAATAGCTGAGTGGTTTGAGAGGTCAGCTAAGCTAACTGAATTGCAGCCATTGAACTAACGAGTTGATAGTTGTAATAAAAAGGAGAGGGCTTAAGGAACAAAGGATCAACTTGTAGCAAATAGGGTTCTTGATCTTGGAATAATCTGAAGGTACCATTTAATTTGTTTTCTGAAGTCAGTTGGTCAATAGCCCATAAAATAAACCTGTGTTAGGGGTCTCACTAGCTGGTTAAATCAATGAAGTCATTGGCAGTAAGGAGATAAGGCAAGCAAACTGGTTGGCAGCGTAGTAAGAGAAGCTAGGAGGGGAAGACTAAAAATCAACTCTTCCTAAAAGGGAAATGATAACTGTTGTTGTCAAAGAAATATTAATGCTGAATAGTACAAAAGAGTACAAAACTGAAGTCATAGTGGACTTGCAATGACTTGTTGGGTCTGCCTCTTCTGCCAGGCACTCAGTGACAGAACAAGAGGACACAGCCTCAAGCTGTGCTACGGCAGATTTAGGCTGGGTGTTAGGAAGCACTTCTTCACAGAAGTACTGATTGGCATTGGAATGGGCTGCCTGGGCAGATAGTGGAGTCACTATCTCTGGATGTGTTTAAAATGAGACTGGATGAGGCACTTAGTGCCATAGTTCAGTGAATTGGAAGGTGCTTGGTGATAAGTTGGACTGGATGATCTCAAAGGTCTTTTCCAACCTGGTTAATGCTATGATTCAGAATATTTTTCACTGCTTAGAGCCTTCTGGTTTTTGTGATAAAGAACCCTTGACTTGAGTGGCCTTTGCAACTGTAGAGGATAGAAATAATGTCTTCAATACAGGGCTAAATATGGGACAAAATTCAATGAGGGTCACTACATTTTCATAGGCAACACTTTTGTGCTATTTCTGTGTTATTTTCAAGCTACTCAGTGTTTTTTAAAAGCCAGTGTTTTATTCCTCCCTTTAAATACTATTTTCTTTGCCTTACTGTCAGGAGAACAACACAAGATCACCATTTAGAAAAAAAAAAAAAAGCAAAGAACTTGAACTCTACAAAGGATTTATAGGAAACATATAGGAAATCAGCTTTGATGTTGCTAATAAAAGAGCATGTGGAAAATCTAGCAATAGCATTGCAAAAATATTGCATGTATAAATCATTAAAAAGCAGAGGGGGCCAGATGCTGCTGGGACACTTTCAGCTTTGTCTAATGTGTGAGGCAGGTGCTTTCTGTAGTGTGTGCACGAGCATTGGTTCTGGATTCTTGTAATTTGGGACAGGACTGGTGCTTGCTGTGTACCTGCCACAGAGTCTCAAACAAGGTGTGGTGTGGGACAGGGTACATAACCTTTTGTCAGCACCTGTGGGATGGATCTTATGGCCACTTGGTGTCTGTGGAGGAGTCTAGGAGAAAAAAGCACAGTAGAACAACTGGAGCAAAATCAAGGTGTTGCTTAATTTTTGTTTTGCTAATCATTAGAGTGTTTCAGTGTGCTGGTTTGAGCTAATTGGAATATTTTAATAGAGAAAACTATAGGCTGTGAAGGAAAACAATGGTGATGTCTACTTCACTCATAGGCTTGCCGAGATGTTTAGAAAAGGAACTCAAAACAAAGAGGATAAGAGAGTGTCTCGAGCTGGCAGTCTGTGTCATGGGGCACAGTGTCTTGGGCTCTCTAGTAACTCTGGCTTCTCCTCTCTGCTGAATAACTTCACTAACCACTTTTCTTCTAATCCTCCCCCTGGCCAATCCTAAAAATTCACCTCACGCGTAAGGCAAACCTTGGGGTAAGGTGTAGGGGTGGGGAGAAGGTGGAAGGGTGGCTGGGAGCCCCTCCTGGTGTCTCTGATTTCTGGGCGGGGTGTTGTGTTTCTGTATTACCTTTCCCTTGTCTATTTCTGTAACTATTCCTGTCTCTTGTGTATATCTCTGCTTGTACATTGTGCTAAGTTGTAAATAGAGCTTCATCTCTTAACTTCCAGCTGGCTGAGTTCTAGTCTGGGTCATTTTACAAGTGTGGGGGGGCAGGGAACTCCCAAACCATCACATTTAGGTTTACTTCTTTTGAAGCCATCTCACCAACTTCATGATAACTTCCTAGTCAGGCCAGGACATGACCATTCCCTCCTATGTCCTGTCTTTAAAAGATTGACTTCATCTGTTCATGGTGGAGAGGCTTGGACTGTGTGCTCATCTCCTGAGGCTACCTACCTCTGGCAAATTAGTTGCAAGGTTTTGCTGCAGTAACTGTGAGGAGAGAATATCAGATGAATTCTTAAAATTGGTTAAGTCTTCTAGGCTTTTGGCTTGAAGGCTTATAAATAATTTTGGGGTGTTTCCCCTGATTTTTCCAATCAAAAATAGACATCCATTGTATTAAGCTCCCGGCCTGGTCTGGAAGCTCCCGGCCTGGTCTGGAAGCTCCCGGCCTGGTCTGGAAGCTCCCGGCCTGGTCTGGAAGCTCCCGGCCTGGTCTGGAAGCTCCCGGCCTGGTCTGGAAGCTCCCGGCCTGGTCTGGAAGCTCCCGGCCTGGTCTGGAAGCTCCCGGCCTGGTCTGGAAGCTCCCGGCCTGGTCTGGAAGCTCCCGGCCTGGTCTGGAAGCTCCCGGCCTGGTCTGGAAGCTCCCGGCCTGGTCTGGAAGCTCCCGGCCTGGTCTGGAAGCTCCCGGCCTGGTCTGGAAGCTCCCGGCCTGGTCTGGANCTTGCAGTGAAAGATGAGATTTCAGTTACTTTAAAACAAGCGAAGGTAGCAAATGCAAGGAGGCAAAACTTACTTAACTATATAACTGTTTAAATGTATGTGCATCTGAAAAAATCCCTTTTTGCTGTGTTTTAGCTGACACAATTAGGTGTTGGAGCACTCTTGTAAAAACAGCTATGAGGATAAAGGAGTGGCACTTAGTGCAGCTAATACAAGGCAATGGCTGTGGTGCGAAGATGCCAGAGAATGTAATAGAAAATATCTGTTGGGATCTAAATTTAGTATTATCAGAATCTGGGGAAAATTATGCCTGAGAAGTCATTAGGGCAAGAACAAAGCTTAGCACTGCAGAGAGAATAGCTGATGCCAAGCTAAAGGCATCTTTTATTTACAGATGATTCAGATCTGAGGAGTAGTGCAGAAAATTGCTCTCTTAA
This sequence comes from Semnornis frantzii, assembly GCA_013399775.1. Taxonomy (NCBI): domain Eukaryota; kingdom Metazoa; phylum Chordata; class Aves; order Piciformes; family Ramphastidae; genus Semnornis; species Semnornis frantzii. Next base: position 3,999 of record VWYK01109296.1, read on the forward strand.
AATGGAAACCATCATTAGATGAAACTTCACATGGAAGTGAGAAAAGAGCAAACAAGAGGCCCAGTCCAGTACTCTAGAAGCAGTCTCATGTTGATTGGCTTCCCCTGATGATGTTTATAGATATACACATATGTATGTATTAGGGGGCAGATGGACTATGTGTGTGGTGGTGGTGGGAGGGAAGCTTGGGCAAGTCACTTGGGGACAGACATTAGGACAGGTGACACAGACATGCATCATATCCTTTGTCTGTGATTTAAACAGTGAAGCACCTGTGTTTGAGCCCAAGGTTTTCATGGTGTAAACACATCTTATGGTAGATTCTTGATCTTTAAAAGTGTGTGTGGCTGGAATAGAGCTCTGAACAACCACAGTTTTGGAGAAGTTCAGAATCTGTCTCTACATGCAATAAGGACTTTATCCCAACTCTAGATTCAGGAGGTTTCAAGATGCTATACTCCAGTTCTGCTTTTGGGGCTGAAGGGTGATAACAAAATTATCTGTCGCTTCATGCCTTTTGCCTGTTGTGGTTAGCTGAGTAGTTCAGTTTGTTTTTAGTGTATATATTGGTGAAACTGTTTTGAAATCAAATAAAATTCTCAGTACTTCAGTTTTTTTTTTTTTTCAGAAATACTGTCAATGATAAGCTTTATAGCATGCAATCAGTGCTTTTTTAAATGCAGCTTACATTTAATCAGGTTAAGATTCAGTGATTTTTTTTTTTTATCATAAATATTCCACATAATTAGTTTGAGAACTTATTTTACAACTGCGTACCTTGTGTCTACTAGTCGTAGAATGGTTTGGTTTGAGAGGGACCTCCAAAGGTCATCTAGTCCATCCTCAACTAGATCAGGGTGCAGAGCCTTGTAGAACCTCACCTTGAGTATCTCCAGGGATGAGGACTCAACTACCTCCCTGGGCAACCTGTTCCAGTGTTCACCCTCATTGTGGTAGACATCTAATGTGTCTTTAGATATTTGATAACTGTGCAGTCATGTTTTGACTCAGATGAGGCTTTGACAGACTTCAGTGTGTGGGCTTGAGCCATGCAGAAATGGAAATCCCAGACAACATGACCATGCCTGTACTTTCTGTGCAGTATGTTTGACTGGTTGCAGACTTGTTTGATGTCAGTATTGCAGGGAACTAACACTTGGAAGAAAAAAAAAATGTATAGAAAAGTTACAGAAAGCAAAGAAACCCATTAATAGAAAAACTCAAAGCTGGCCCTTTGAACTGGATGGAAAATGACACATTTCTGTTTTGTGAAGTGAAACTGTCTTTGGAAAAAGGAAATCAACATGAGCTCAGCTTTTTTGTATTTCCTTAGTTAACTCTAATGGCTGTTTGTACACAATATGTAGTTGAGTAGATTCTGTAGTCAAAACAAAAGATATTGCCCTCGTTACCCTGCAGGTTTCTCTGAGTTAGTTATCTTCAGTTGCTTTCTTTCCATTTAATATTCTCTGATTATGGTTCCAATGAAAAGCAGTCACTGGCGAACTGGAACGTGGCTGTTATCATCTGGCTGTTACTGATGGTGAATGAAAGCATGAAGTGTCTTGAAATTTGTAAACCAAGGTAATTGTGCAGGAACCTTGATAATGAATTCCTGTTTTGACTAGTAAATGATAAAGTATTAAGTTCAACTTCTTTGTATCTAAATCAGTCTTCAAAGAGGGGTGATTATTTTGTTTCATCTAAGAGGCACTTCAAAGAGTACTCTACATGTTTTCTGTAGTATCTCTTGAGAAAAGAGCCAATTATAACTAGGATGATGTTTTGTTGCTTTTTAATATGATCCTGGAAGCAAAGCCTGAGTGTAGTAGTTAAGCTGAATGCTCTTTTGCTTGGGGCCATTCGAGTGTGTCCTTTTTCCACTGGAAATCTAAGGCTGGGGAGGAAAAAAAACCATTTCTGCAGTTGCTGATGCAGCCATTGCCAGTTTCTCTCTTCCTGTTTCACTGGTGGGCTTCCTTCCAGATGGGTTTGCAACTTCTGAAAAATAAAACTGCCTGGGCAACTGGGACTGGAGAGAAAAAAAGTGGTTTTGAAAGGCTTTTTGAACTTTTGAACTTGGAAAAAGAGCAAGTTCACCTCTTTAGTGGTGCTCACCGGATGGCACTGTCATATGTGCTGTTACATGTTGGTCTTTGTTGTCTTGAAGCAAGGACTCGATGGTTATTTGTATCTTGAGAGGGGTGAGAGGAAATGCTCCAATAGCCAATGCTGCTGCTTGTGCTGGCCCTATTTTGAAGGCTCCCCAGAGAGGTTGTGGAATCTCTTCCTCTGGAGACTTTCAGAGCTGTCTGGATGTGTTCCTGTGAGACCTGAGCTAGATTCTATGGTCCTGCTCTGGCAGGGAGGGTTGGACTTGATGATTTCTGGAGGTCCCTTCCAACCCCTGGAATCTTTAAGACAGTGCTGCTTCCAGAGAGCCAGAAATTTGTATGTAGGCTGAGCTGACTGCAAAGCCAGCACTACTTAGGTGCTATTTGTTATGGATGCCACATAAGGATTTGTGCAATATCTGTGACAAGTCACAGACCTCTTTTGGAAAACCATCAATGAGGCTCACACTGCACAGTGGTCATGTTCTAAAATTACCCAGTAATGATCTCCTCCTTACATTCATGTTCTTTACAAATAGTGAAGGTGATGGGAGAGCTGTCGTGCCCTTCTGAGAGTGGAATCATAGAATGGTAAGGTTGGAAGGGACCTCAAAGGTCATCCAGTTCCAACCCCCTGCCATAGGCAGGGACACCTCCCACTAGTACAGGTCACTCAAGGCCTTGTCTAATGTACAGCTGATTTGTGGTTTTGCTGAGGTTCTTTATGCTTGCAAACAAACAGGAGTTCCCCTTAAAAAATCCAAACTGGCTTTACTCACTGGTAGGTAACCACAGTAGCAGAGGTCACCTCAAAAACTAGATATACAGAAAGCTAGTAAATAAAATCAACTGAATAGAAAGACAATTTATTAACCATAGGCAGCTTAATTTCAGGGCTGTGAACTCTGAATACTGCTTCCTGTGTTTCCAAGCTGAGGAGAAGAGATGGTTGAATGACTTAGTCTGAGACACATTACATTTTCCTTTTTATTATCAGAGGAGTATTGCAGTTACTCTAAGTGACTTTGTCTTCTGATTGAAGAGTTAAGTGTAACTGATTCCCTAGATCCACATAGCTGAAGGATTTTCTATTGGAATGCTTCATGAAAGTGACAATTAGACTTCTGGTCACTTTTTTAACCTGTGACATTAGAAAATTTCTTAAGACTATTATCAGCTGAGGCAGGGTTCTGAGCCAGTTAAATAACTTGAGGAAGCTGCATTTCATTTGCAGGAGCTGCTGTAACATCCAAAATGTGCAGTTATCTCCTGATTCTTATGCAGGTTCCACAAAAATTCCATTCATCTTCTTCTCCCCAGGCAGCCTTTTACAAGATCAAATAAGTTAACAGGCAGCAGAGTTGAAACAAACTAGATTAGGTATTTCTCCACACAGTGAGAAATTTGAACTGCAACTTGTGCTGAGAAGATGATATGGGTGCCAGAAGTTTACATGGCTTCAATAAAGCAACCATGAAAGAAAATCTCACTCAGTTCTATTAAAAACAGAATTACATGGGGTTCAGGAAGTCTGAGAACTGCAGGGCCTGGGAGGGTATCAAGGAGGTACTACTCTCTGCTGTGTCAGTTTTTGGGCTCCCTCGTTCAGGACAGACAGAGACCTGCTGGAGAGAGTCCAGAGGAGACCCACAAAGAGGATAGGGGGATTTGAGTATCTTGCCTACTAAGAGAGACTGAGAGCCCTGGGGGTGTTTACTCTGGAGAAGAGAAAAATGAGAGGAGATCATGTGCACACATATCTGAGGGGTGGGTGTCAAGTGGCTGGGGCCAAGCTCTTTTTGGTGGTCAGCAGCAATAAACCAAGGAGCAACAGCTACAAACTGGAACACAGAAGGTTTCAGCTCCACATGAGGAGAAACTTCTTTCCAGTGAGGGTGACAGAGCCCTGGAACAGGCTGCCCAGAGAGGTTGTGGAGTCTCCTTCTCTGGAGACTTTCAAAACTCCCCTGGGTGCATTCCTGTGTGAACTCTCCTAGGGGATCCTGCTTGGCAGGGGGGTTGGACTCAATCTCTGGAGGTCCCTTCCAACTTCTACTTAGGTTCTGTGATTCTCTTTTCCATGTATTTGCTGTTGGCTGCTGTTAAAAAGTCGAGAATCTTACCTTCCATCTGATGTTGTGTGGGCATTCATATCCTAGTTCTACCTAGTCTTGTGGATAAACATACATGATACATGCTAAACCTGCTTTTAAAAAACATTTCTGTTTTCTTCCAGTCAGCAATTCTCTTAATTCTTGTAATTGTGGTACACTTATATAACATGATCAAGGCTGTGCTGATAATTACTGATCATATTTTTTCAGGTGTTAATACAAGCATCTACTCTTTTAATTGGTGGGTGGTGGTGGTCTCTGACAGCATTTTTGCCTTGAACTTCAATGCACAACCTGAAGACTTCAGAACTGGCTCTGTCTAGTTCATCAGTATGGTCTAGGAGAAGCTGTAAGAATTTCTTGCTAGAGTATCCAGCAGAAATTTCTTTGTTACAGGATATGTTGGGGTTTTTTGGGCTATGCTCTGACAGGTGTTGAGTAGATGTTTGAGTTGTTTATATAATACTTGGTTTAGTATAAGTTGATACCAAGACAGTATGCTGTATTTTTGAGTGCACTGTTACTCAAGATTTGACACAAGAAGAAACTGATGCAGAGTGTTTTTTCCCAATAGAGAGATAAAAGCAGAAGTGTGAAAGGAATAATTGATCTAAGGTGGTTTATGGTTTTAGAAGTCTGGCAACATTTGTACCAGAAGAAAGGGAATCCTTTTATCATTAATAGGCAGTCAATATGTGAAAATCCATGGCAAAAAAATCATGGAATGGTTTAGGCTGGAAGGAACCTCCAAGGTCATAGAGCTCCAACCCCCTGCATAGGCAGGGACACCTCCCACTAGAACAGGCTTCATCCAGCCTGGCCTTGAACACCTCCAGGGAGGGAGCATCCTCTCTGGGCAGCCTGTGCCAGTGTCTCACTACCCTCACTGTTAAGAACTTCCTCCTAACATCCAGTTTCCATCTCCCCTCTGCCAGTTCAAACCCATTGTCCCTTGTCCTGTCATTACAAGACCTTGTCAATAGTCTCTCTTCNCAGCCCAGGATACCCCAGGAGCAGAGATGCACAGCAGTGCTCCTTTTTTACAGACTTAGTATAGTAGCAACTTCAGTCACACCATCCTGTGTCAACAGTCAAGTTATAATCCTTAAATGCCATGAGGTATTGTCGAATGGTAGTATGAAGAAAAGGTCCCAAGTTTTATGTTTTGCGTCTATGATGTTGGGGGGAGGTTTTTGTTGTGTTTTTTGTTTGTTTGTTTTTATCAAACCCTTGAATCCTTCAGAAGTTTTATAAAAATATCTTTGGTGAGACCATGAGGCTATGTGAGGCTGTGCTTTGGGTTTGCTTATGGTGTTACTTCACAGAATGTCAGGGGTTGGAAGAGACTTTGAAAACTCATCCAGTCCAACCCCCTTGTCAGAGCAGGATCACCTAGAGCAGATCACACAGGAAGACATCCAGGCAGTTGTGGGGTTTTGGGAGGGGACAGTGGTGTGTGTGTTGGTTTTCTTTTGGAGGGTTCTTGAAAAGTTGGGAAAATATTCTGATGTTGCCGACAAATACTGAGGCATTTCAGCAGGTCCTGCCAATTGCTGGATGACACTTTGTCAAATGATGTGTGGCTGTAGTTAATGATAGAGTATATGTTATGTCTGATCTGTCTCATTGGTAACCTCTGTGTTTGATTGTTTCACATTTGTGCCTGGGCAAGCCAATACAGAAAGATTTACTAATACTGTAGGAAAAACTCTGGGGGCAGTCTTCAGAGCTGTGCTCCATAACAAACTTGGGTCTCACTGTGCTGAGACCAAGATCTAGAGACTTGTTTCTGACAACAGATCTGCCATACTAATTTACTTACTGCTCGGGATACTAATTTACTTACTGCTCAGGATCAAAAATAGTTTCAAGTCTCAAGTGTTGCAGTGTCCTGGGAGTGGCGATGTGTCATGGGTTATGGGTTACAAAGTACATCTCTGTCTTAGCTTTTGCACCACATCTGTTTGCAAAAGAGATGCCACTGCTTCAGGGTGTCACAACCTCCTATATTAGTTCTCCACATTGCATTCCAGTTGTTAACATGCAGACTTCAAGTCCTAGTTCTCGTCTTAGGAGGTGGATTTGACAGTTCATGCTTGGTGTGCTGGGTTCAGTGGTCCCTGTGATGATCTCTGAAGATCCCTTCCAACCTCTAACCTTCTGTGATCCTGTGTGGCATAGGTGGAAGTGATTTGACTCATTCCCAGAGGAGTCTAGCCTAGCATCTTCATGGTGTTCTTGCCAGTGAAAGGTTACTGAAGTTTGTGCATGGCATTTGAGCGTGGCAATGTGTGATGTAATGAATGTATAGATAAACAGAATTAAATCCAGGCAAGGTCTGATGGTAACTTGAAAGTCTTTGCAGCCGTTCGTGCCAGAAACCATGACAAGGCTGCAGTAAAATATCTTTTTAATTTCTGTTTAACATGAGTATGAAAGACATGCACTGTAGATCTTGAAGTTTATTTCTGAGGAAGATGCTGGTTTGGCTCTCCTGATTTGTTAAATGACTTGCAGACTAACAGGCAGCAGAGAGGTTTGCCTGGAGGAACTGGTGCTGTGTATCTGTCTTTGCCTGGCTGGGCATAAATTCTAGAAATGTAAAATGGTCTGCTGATTTTACTCTAAGGATAAATTTATATTCCTCTGTTAGAGACCAGTAAAAGTTGGTTGGTCTCTCCACAGTGAGCTTCTGGAAGGCTGCTGCCAAGGCATGGTTAACTAGAGGCTTCCAGAAACTCCTCTGCTGTGAGCTGTGTTGCAGATGACCTGCACAGGGTAGTTAGGGGCCTGGCTCCCTCATTCTTCACCATATCACTGTTGAGTAAGCAATAATTATATAAACATGAAGAGCTCAGTATAAATATTTGTTCCACACTATTTTTCAGTCAGGTGAGAGCTTGGATTTCCCTGATTGGGGGAATTACCTGGTGCCAAGCACTGGATATTAAAGATTAGAAAAGATACTTGGATTAGTGTGTTTTCTGTAACGTAACTGCATCCCTAACACAGATATCTTCTCTCTTGTTTGTTGCTCTTAAAGTACACAGTTTTGCTTGAGCACCTAACACTGCCTTTCATCCATTGCTTGCAGTTCCAGTGGAGCTGAAAAATCTATTCCTCTGTCCAAGAATTTGGCTTACTCCTGATTTCCCTTTTCAAATTCCATTAGGTCCAAAGAGTCTGACACTTGGCAAGGAAAACAGCAACTTGTTTTGAGAAGGAATAGAGTATTTACCCCCTTTTTACCTTGGCCTCCATCCAGGTTTCCCCTGCTAGACTACCTCAGCTGATGCTGGCTGCCCATCACAGTCAGTGACACCATCTGTGGCAATGCACTCAGCCAATGTTCAGTCACCTCAAGTCACTGGCAGGTAGCATCTATCTGCCCTGAACTGGCCAGCTGAAGTGGTTTCTCTCCGTGCCACCTACACGTGTGCTTTAGGTATCACCCTCTGCTGTGGTTCAGCATTTGAGGGAACAAAGCTCAGAGTCCACAGTTTCTCCATTTTGAAGTGTTGTTGCTTTGGTTAATGTATTTTAGCCTGCACTAAACAGACCTGAGGACAGGAAGCCATCTTAGCACCATTTATGTTTTTCAGTTGTACCATATTACATCAGCTTTTCCTAAGGCTTCCTGACTTAAAGAAACAATAAAACTGATCCCTCTTTATAATAATCAAGCTTTGCTCACTTACAAGTAATCCCCAAGCTACTTCTAGCCTTCCAAGAGACAATTGCTGCTCTAGAATCCAAGTTGCATTTTTACCAGAACTTCAAAAATGAGAAATGTTCTGGCCATTGTTATCCAAAATATTTTTTTAAATAAGGACAAGCTCTGTGAAATGTTCTAAAGTTGCTGTCTTCCTATGACTTCAGGATTCTTCTTTCTGTCCTCTGCAGCTGTTGCTGAAATCAAATCTGTGTCATATGTTCATCTATTGCATAGCATTGGACAGGAGCATGGATTTGCATGCGGGGTAAGCACATATATGATGGAAAAAAAAGCTACCATGGCTATCTGTGCTTCTGTAGTAATGAAACACAATCAGAAATGTGACAAGTTCTTGTAAAATGAGACTTTGTTGTTGTTGAGGCCCAAAGCATGAAACCGTGGGATTTTTGGATGTAGATCAAGCCTATCTGAGTGACTTTTTTGGGGTTGGAATGGAGTTCACTGAAATTGTGTTTAAAATTCCTTTGCACCTAATAAATGATTTGTTGAATAGCCTCAGCATGGCTGGTTTAGTTCTTCTAGGCACTGGGAGTAGCTCAGTGTACCTCCTAGGGTGATTGAAAGAGCACACCTTACAAGGGGGAGAACCCAATAGCTGAAAACAGCATTTTTTTCCCCCTTGTCATGTTTAACAGAAAGGTTTTCCTTTCCTTTTTTTTTTTTTTTTCTTCAAACAGGGGTCAGGTATCAGTTAAGTGTGAGTGTATTTGGAAATTGAGTGTTGTAAGAGTAGCTTGCATGGCCTCTCATAGAATTATTAATTGCCTGTGGGTAACAAAGATATTTCCAGAGCAAGCTGGAGCACAACTGCAGAGTTGATGTCTTTAGAAGCCATGCTACTCCTGAGGACAAAACTCCTCCCAAGTACCAACTTAGGCAATCAGAAATCTCTTGACAAATCACTTAAAGTCTCTCTGGTGGCTTTTGCTACCTGCTACCAGCAGAAAGATTTTAAACATTCACTGATCGTGAACCTCTGAGACCATATAGAGTGAGACGTGTGTCAGGTTTGCATTTCAAAACCTACTGATATTCACATCTAAGCAAAGCAGTCTTAATTCACTCCTGAAAAATGAATACAGTGCAAGATTTTTTGCTTGTGAGGTAATGTCTTTTCCAAGGTTCTATTTTGTGTCCAGATCATTGAATGCTAATGCATCCTGCCACAACAGCGCAATGAATGTCTGTGTGCTAAAGAAATGTGGTTTCTGCCAGGTGCAGTATAGCATCTCTGCTCTATACTTGCCTCATCCCAACCTGAAGTTATTCTTCTCCTTGTCCAGACGTGGGATATGAATGACTGGAAAAGAAGAGGTGGTTCTTGGTAAGCAGAATAGATCCTGCTCTCTAGTGGCTGTGGCCAAAGTAAACAACTTAGAGTAATTGCCACCACAGGCATTTTACAGTAGATCTGCCTTTTTATTGATGTTGTTATTAAACTGCTATAAATGTTGTAGGCTGCTGTTGGAGATGAAATTGCCCCTTCCCCCCAACTTCTCAGTTCCTGTCTGTCACTAACTGCTATTAAGTTTATCATCTAGCAAAATCAGACAGTGCAGGAAGCAGTCTGAATGTTAATGTTAACCTATAATAGGTTTTAAATAGCTATAAAGAAAAATTAGACTGCTCTGGGACAGGAAGGCTAGTTTACCTCAGCATAAAATAAAGGGGGACATGTTGACCTGATTTACTTAAATGTAGCTATTACGTGCTCTTTAGGGAGGAATCTGCTGTACCAAAGCCTATACAGGCAGGAAAAATGTCCTTTACCTCACTCTGTACAAATGACATAAAGGCTCTTGCTTTAATTAAAGAGTAAATCCATAGGTGCTGCATGTGTATATTAATACAGATGTCACCCTCGCTACTTCTTGTATGAATTCCTTCTAGAATAACAACAGAGGTGTTAAAAAGAGTGTTCTGCAGTGTGCTACATCTTGTTTGAGTGCAGTGGGCTTTTTTTTTTCATCAAGTCCAATATGAGTTATATTTGCAGTGGAAATGAGGGTAATGCGAATGGATCATCTGTCATTTGGGAGTTCTCATACTGTCTGGGCTGACCTAAAACGTTTAGGAAAGTGTATGGGAAAAGTCCTGAGTAAGCCCAACTTGCTTCCTTCAGCTCTTTCCGTGTTTGCTTCCAAGCTTCTCTCAGCCAGCAGCTCCCGGCGTGCTCTTCATGCCAGCATGTGAAATGCAACCACAACAGAAAGTGTGAGCCCCTTAATGTATAGGGAGGTATAACCAAACTGGCTAGGAAAGCTAAGAACAGCTCACAAGGATGTGATGAAAGCACAGTGCTGAAGGAAAAATTAGTCTAGCTCTCTGTGATTGCTCTGCAATGCTGGAGAAGGGCAGGGTTAATGACATGTCTGCTAGCAAATGCTGAGAAGCTTGTAACATGAGGCTGCAATTTGTAAAAGGTATCACTGGAGACTGGGAGAGGACTGGTTACTGGCAACTTCAAGTGCCTCATTTGGTTCCTTTGGGACATGTGAATAGTGAATGTGGCAGGACCAGCAGGTTTCAGGGTGGGAGAGCTCTGCTTTCCATCTCTAAAAGCTGCAGGCACTAGGCTGGGCTGAGGCATTTGCTTCAGCTGTGGCCTCCTTGGGAGGCTTAGGTGCATTGATTTTTAGACAGAACTTTATTTTTTACTTTTTGAAAAGCAAACTTGTAGATACCAAAGTTTAATTACAGTTCTAATACCTTTTATTAAAATCACTGAACAATGAGGTTTTAACTCATAGTGACTAGTCCTAATACACTACTTAGACAATTTGAAGAATCCAGTTAATTGATTCTTGAAGAAAAGTCAAGAATTGTAGGGTGGTGAAACCCTGGCACAGATTGTGGGTACTCCCTCCCTGGAGGTGTTCAAGGCCAGGTTGGAGGAGGCCTTGGGTAACCTGTGCTAGTGGGAGAGGTCCCTGCCTGTGGCAGGGGCTTGGAACTGGATGATCTTTGAGGTCCCTTCCAACCTTACCATTCTATGATTGTCCTGTGATGCACATACTGCATATTTCTGGGGTCATTGTCCCTGAAAGAAAATCAGATGATTACCCACAGTCTCAAACAAAGCTACTGAACCAATTTTAAGTCTTTATTGAGGCTTTCCCTGAAAGATAAAACTTTTCATTTCCTCCTAGCTAATCAACTGCCTCCTTTGGCTGGCAGTATCTGTTGTTGCACAGAGGATGTTAAATTTGGTGTTTGTGTATCTGGGTGAAATTCAGGATCTGTGGTGTAAGGAGGTTGAACTGGGTGGTTTGCACCTCTGCCAAAGATTGTAAGAGACAATCCACTTCAGGTTAGGTGTTCAGTCGATACTCTGTAGGAGTCTACAAAGGGATATGGGAACTTCCTGGGGCAGTTCATCTCAGGTTCTGCAACTTGTAACCCAAAGGGGCCTTACTGTTTGAGAGATCCAGCTGAATGATTAGACTATAATTTGGACTCTTAGCCTAAAAATGAATATGGAACAAGGGTTATGGGGAAATTGAATGTGGCAATTTCTAGTTTTGTGGGACTTAGGAACTTAGATGCTGTTAAAAATCCCAAAAGTGTGGGTTTTTTTTTTCTTCTTGTTGAATGTTTCCAGTGCTTTCTCTATTGAATTACATCTACATTCATATGTACACATAAGAAAGGAAAAGAAAAAAAAATACAAACAACAAAAAACTGTCAGGCTGCACCAAGCAAGACTTGCATACTCCCAACATAATGCCATTTGAACCAAGGATGTTGTCAGGAAAATTCAAACAAGCCAGAATCGGTTCCCAATTGCACTGCGTTGAATTCGGATTATCTCCATTGAAGAGAAGAGTTTGGAAGTGATGATATGCCATGGCAAAACTTCACTCACTGAGAACTGGTCATTCTTCACATTGCTCTACCTGACATCATGTGGGATGATAATGGTTTCATATATATATCATAGAATGGTAAGGTTGGAAGGGACCTCAAGGATCATCCAGTTCCAACCCTCTGCCATAGGCAGGGACACCTCCCACTAGTACAGGTCACTCAAGGCCTCATCCAGCCTGGCCCTGAACACCTCCAGGGAGGGAGCAACCACAACCTCCCTGGGCAACCTGTGCCAGTGTCTCACCACCCTCACTGTAAACAACTTCCTCCTAACATCCAATCTAAATCTCTGCCAGTTTAAACCCATTGCCCCTTGTCCTGTCATTGCAAGACCTTGTCAATAGTCCCTCCCCGGCCTTCCTGTAGACCCCTTCAGATACTGGAAGGCTACTCCAAAGGCTCCTCAAAGCCTTCTTTTCAACCTGTCCTCATAGCAGAGCTGCTGCAACCCTCTGAGCATCTTGGTGGCCTCCTCTGGACTGACTCCAACAGTTCCATGTCCTTCCTGTGCTGGGGGCTCCAGAACTGCACACAGGACTGCAGGTGGGGTCTGAGGAGAGCAGAGCAAAGGGGCAGAATCCCCTCCCTTGCCCTGCTGCCCACACTGCTCTTGCTGCAGCCCAGCACACAGTTGCTGTCTGGGCTGCACTCACACTGCAGCCTCATCTTGAGCTTTTCATCACCTCACACCCCCAGGGCCTTTTCCTCAGGGCTGCTCTCAGCCATTCCCCCCCCAGCCTGCATTTGTGCTTGGGNGTCTGCAGTATACTCGTGTATCTCTGGTGAAGTTCTGTCTTCAAATATGCTAATGGTTTCAGTAAGTATTTTATCCACCAATGGATTTTGAAGAGCATATTCAGTATATCTGCTTTTGAAATGAGATTATGTTGACTTGCAGGTTATGTATTTATAATTATTCATGAAGTGGTTTTCATATCAGTGCCAATTTTTTATGGTGGAAACTGTTTCAAGTGAAAGGGACTTGGGGTTTGTAATTGACAAGCAACTGAGTATGAGCCAGCAGTGTGTCCAGGTGGCAAAGAAAGCCAATGGCATCCTGGCTGGGATTGGAAATGCTGTGACCAGCAGGAGCAGGGAGGTAGGTGATTGTCCCCTTGGACTCTGCTCTGGTGAGACCACACCTTGAGTGTTGTGTTCAGTTTTGGGGTCTTCATTGCAACAGAGATGTGGAGGTGCTGGAGCCAGTGCAGACGAGGGCAAGCAAGCTGGGGAAGGGCCTGGAGAATAAATCTGATGAGTGACTGAAGGAGCTGGGGATGGTTAGTGTGAAACAGAGGGGGCTGAAGGGAGACCTCATTGCTGTCTACAGCTACCTGAAAGGAAATTGTGGAAAAGCTGCTGCTGGTCTGTTCTTACAGGTAAATAATGACAGAACAAGAGGGAATGGCCTTAAGCTGCAACTGGGTAGGTTTAGACTGGACATTAGGAAATGTTTTTTCCCAGCAAGAGTGGTCAGGCATTGGAATGAGCTGCCCAGGGAGGTGGTTGAGTCACCAACCCTTGATGTGTTTCTGGGTCATTGGGATGTGGTGCTTGGGGACATGGTTTAGGGTGCACCTTGCAGTGTAGGGATATTGATTTGACTTGGTGATCCTGAGGGGCTTCTCCAACCTGAATGTGTCTGTGTTTCCTGTGAATTTGGAATATTTCTTCCACTTGCTTAGTGATGCTGCTCTGAGTTTCAAGAAAGCTTGGGAAGTTGAAGGAGAAAATTGAAGGCATTGTGTGGCAGGTATGAAAGTGGATGAGCAGATGATTTGAGCTGAATTCAGCCGTACATGGTCTATAGCATATTTTAATTCTAAAGAAGCAGTCATGTGTAACTCTGATAGGTGAAACATTTCACTTTCCTCTGTAACAACAAATATGTTCCTCAGCTTCCATATCTGTATTACAACAGAACATTGGAATATTCAGTGTATCCACAAGACCAAAAAAACCCAGTATTGAAAAGAACCATGATAGAATACTCAACAAAGAAGTATCAAAGCACTTCTCAGTTAATTTCCCTGCTTGGTCTTTCAGCAGAGTATGAAATGTGAACGTTCGAACCAAAAAAAAACAAATTAGAGTGTATAAATCAATTAGTTCTGTGCTTGCTTCATTCCAAGAGCTGATTTTCAGGCTGAAATTAATTTGAATAATAGATCTGTGTATACTTTTGGTAACTTGCTAACGACTTTGCATGCCAGCTGTTTGTGTGTGATAATTAGAAGTGGTGGTAATTTTCTGAATTGAGTTTCTGTTAGAAACCATGGAATTTTTTCTACTCTACAGCTTATCAGTTTGCATTACTGTATTTGGTTTTGCTTTCTTTGAGTTACTCTTGAAAACATGCACCGTGAACACATGAAACACTGTTAGAAACAAAATTAAACAATCCATAATATATTGAAATGAGTTGGGACAGCAGTGTGCCCTGGCAGCCAGGAAAGCCAGTGGTGAGACCTCACCTGGAATATTGCGTTCAGCTTTGGGCTCCCCAGTTCAGCAGGGGCAGGGATCAACTGGAGAGAGCCCAAGGAAGGGCTACGAAGGTAATGAAGGGGCTGGAGCACTGCCACCCTGTGAGGGGAGGCTGAGTGACCTGGGACTTTTTGGTGTGGTGAAGGGAAGATTTGGAGGGGATCTAATCAATGTTTATCAATATCTGAGTGCTGGGGGTTAAGAGGGAGAGGACAAACTCTTCTCAGTTGTGCCCTGGGGTAGGACAAGAGGCAATGGGTATAAACTACAGTGCAGGAAGCTCTACCTCAACATGAAATAGAACTTCATAACTGCAAGGGTCACAGAGCACTGGCACAGGCTGCCCAGAGAGGGTGTGGAGTCTCCTCCTCTGGAGCCTTTCCAGCCCTGTCTGGATGTGTTCCTGGGCTACCTGTGCTATATTCTGTGGTCCTGCTCTGTCGGAGAATTGGGCTCAATCTATGGAGGTCCCTTCCAAAGGCTAACATCCTGTGACCCTGTGAAAAGCTGAGAAGGGTAAGGGAAAAAAAAGATGTTAATTACCATTTTTAAATATTTATAAATTCTTCTTCTTTGTGAGGCTTAAGTAGACACTGGTATGGTAGAAACCTTTACTACTTTGGAAGATTAGCTAGTAAGATTAGGTGATAAAACACTAATTTTCTTTATCTTTCATGGGAACTGTAGTGAGAATGCCTGATTGGAATTGTTCATTATTCTGCAGCAGTAAAATTCAAATCAGTTAAATTGTGGCAGATAATATTCTTTAGGTTCCTTTTAGTAATTCAAAAGGCAATTTGAAATTTAAAAAATAATTAATATTGAATTGAATTTTGAGAAAACAAAGAAGTCCCAGCTTAAAGCTGTTGCACAGGACCAACACTTTATTGGGAAAAGTCTCTTTTAAAAAGCTGCCAAACTTTTTTTAATCCTGTATCCACTGTGGTGTATTTAGGATACAGTACATCTATGCCTCCAGCTGCAGATGTTCTTCAGTTTGCACGGAGGCGATGGCCCTTCAGAAGTCCAGTCAAAGCTCAGCATATCAGAGCATCTCCCACACAAGCGTTGTGTGAGGACACAGAGTTAAAATATTTGTGACTTGGGTGCATGCTATCTTTCTCTAAGGTAGAAAAGGGTAAGGCAAACTTAAAAGAATGAATTTTGGATGTGCTGCTGAAACTGCTTCTGCTTGGCTCAGAGTGATGCCCTACTGCAGAAAAGGTGGCTCCTTTTTTTCCACAGAGATTTCCTCTTCTATTTTCAAATTGTGGAATTCTGAATGTTGTATGGAAAGTGAGACCAAATTATTGGATATTTTAGGCTGGAAGGCACCACAGGAAGTAGTCTGATCCAGGTGTAGTCGAAGTGGAGCTGGATTTGTAGTTAAATGCCAGCTGGAAGTTGGTTGAGGTTGCTGGGGCCTTTCCCAAGTGAGTTTTTCAATAGTTCCAGAAGTGGAGATTTCATAGCTAAGACACTTAGTCCGGTGTGTGATCACCTTTTCTGCATGAGCTGGAGTGTTTTCCCTGGTACCTAGTGACAGTTTCTCCTTTGCCCTCTGCATCTTGAGTCTGTGGTCCTCTTGTCCTTGCTTGTCTTTGGAGAAAACCCTGTCCCTGTTTTCTCGCGCCCGCGCCGGGGCCGCGCTCCCCGCCGCC
>VWYK01109296.1:39495-63400 GCA_013399775.1 Semnornis frantzii
TCTCTGCTGACCTCCCTTTTATCCAATGCAGCCCGAGACCAATGGGCCTTTGGACACAGAATAGCCAATGAAATGGCAGTTAGCCAAGATTTGCCCCTATTAGGTGAAACCATAGGCCTGCTTTTCCCTTCTTTGGGAAGAACACAGCCCTGCACAAGGCAAGCCTGTGCACCTTGTTTACCACAGGGTCTGGGCAGACAACGGACCCCAGACTCAGTGGTGCCAGGCCCTTTGTCCCCTTTCCCGCCATTGCTCTCCCCCAAAACAGCAGGAGGGAGAGCAGAAAAATATGCCTGGGCAAGCCAGGAAAGGTATAAGCCCAATTTGGCCTGCCCAGACCTACCACGACAGGACCAAAACACAAGAGACTGATGAATGTCCAGTAATTCTGTAGCAAGTTCCATCAGTGTGCTTCTCATCAGGTACATGAAAAGCAACACCTCTGCCCTCAGCAATAGTCCTTAAATACTGCTCACTTCTGCTTGCTTCTCTGTCTTTGTGAGAATGTTTCTGGGTTCTCCACTACTGTGTTTACTTGCCTGTGTCTAGATTAAATATAATTTATTGTTTCCTGCTTCTTTAATTCTTCAGACTCTGTCCTCAATTTCCTTCCACAATACTTGAATTTGATCCCATTCCCAGATCATATGTGTTAATGAATTATGCCAAGTTGAGATATCTACTTCCATAACTTATTGACAGATGATGTACCCAAAGCCTCTGTCCTTTGGTCACATCTGAAAATATGTGAATGAATGTGTTGCAAGTTTTAGTTGAAGGTCTTTAATTCTATTTATCATTTATGCCATATACTCTCCTTTTTAATACACAACAGGAGTGCAGATATGACTAACACAGAAGTTAAAGCCTGACCAGCTTTCTGGAAGTGCTTATTGTCAGTGTTATGTCTCTAGCAACACCACACTGTTTTAACACTCAGGCAGTATCTCAGAAGAGTTATGACTTCTAATATTAAGGGTAGAATGAAAAGGAGCATTATTACTGTCATGTAGAGAATACTGTTTAAAAAATTAAAAACTCTGCTTGATATAATATTTTCCTTCTAGTAATGTTGAACTGGAAAAATGGGTCTGATCTATGACACCAGTAAAGAATTGTTGCATTGCAACAAGTACTCTGCAATGGTTCCATGGTGTTTGAAGAAGAAGATAAGTTTGTAGCTAAAAGAATATTGGTAAATTTTCAAGCCCTGCTGACTGAAATGTTTTGAGTATTACAGTGTATCTGCTTTACATTGGCATCCCGGTAAACTCCCATCAACTAGCTGTTGTACACTCGTGGAATTCTTACAGAAGTCCTCCTTTTATCAGTACAAGAATTGTTGTTCCTGAAAGCAGAAAGCTAAAATTTACTGTTTGTCTCTAGGGAGTTTGCAGCAGACAATAGAGTGCCCTAATGATAGCTATGCTAGAGAGTCTGTTGTTTCAGAGTGGCAAGCAGTGGCCATCTGGATACTCCTGAGCAGCTGGGTGTTAACCCAGAGTGGCAGGAGTGAGGCAGCTCTGCAGAGGAGGCAAGGTGGGAGCTGAGAAGGAGCATGGCTCAAGTAGGGGCAGCATCCTTGTCAGTAAGTTCCTCAGTCCTCTGGCATTTGAAGAGACAAGGGGAGCAGGGGAGCAGTGGCAGCCCAGTGAGCACAGGCAGCTCAGCCTCCTGACCCAGTGTTTCTCACATAGGCATTTTTGGTCCAGAGAAGGTGGCTCTCAACCAGGCAGTAATGCAATAAAGCCTTTGCTGTGTGAGTTAACCTTTTTCTTGCTTAAAAAAAATCCCCAAAACTGTCTTGTTGCTAGAACTCCCTGGGGCTTGCTTAGTTTTGCAGACTGTGGGCATATCTCAAAAAGTAATTCTGCTGTGGTTCTTCAGCAGTGTTGATGATGTTTTCCACAAGAAACAAAAGCATCATTGCAGGAACTATGACAAATCCTAATACAAAACAACTGCGAATGTTTTAAAGTAAACTGCTTTAAAATTGTTTTTGTTGTTGTCCTTCCCTTCTAAATCAAGTTTTGGAGCAGAAATGGATCACTTACTCATGTGTCAATTAAATTTTACCCTGAACAAAGCCACAGGAAATAAATGGTTTGACAGTAGGCTGACCGAGCAGAAGTCACTTGTTAAAAATAGTGTGGAAGTTTTAGTTTTCATTTAGCAGAGAACATTTTCTGGAGCAAGGTATTTAATTTCTATAAATGTTGTGTAGAGGCTAGAAGCTGAGGAAGCTGGAAACTGCTTCTATACATTTCCTGTGAAGAGACTGAAAGCCCTGGGGATGTTTAGTTTGGAGAAGAGGAAAGAAGATCAGTGTGCAGATATCTGAGGGGTGGGTGTCAAGTGACTGGGGCCAAGCTCTTTTTGGTGGTCAGCAGCAATGAGACAAGGAGCAACAGCTGCAGACTGAACAGAGAAGGTTTCAGGTCCACATGAGGAGAAACTTCCTTACAGCGAGGGTGAGAGAGACCTGGAACAGACTGCCCAGAGAGGTTGTGGAGTCTCCTCTGGACACTTTCAGAACCTGCCTGGATACATTCCTGTGTGGACTACCCTGGGTGATCCTGCCTTGGCAGGGGGGTTGGACTCAATGATCTCTGGAGGTCCTCTCCAACCTCCGAGATTGTGTGAAACACAATGAGATCCTCCTTGCCTCTTGACGGAGCAGTAATTGAAAACCAAACCCAGTGGCTTATCTTGATCAGTCAGACAGGCTTTTTGCATGCTCTCCTTCATTAAAAAAAAAAAAAAAAAAGAAAACAAAAAACCCAACCCTTGTGTTTTAAGAGATTGCTGGGAATGTATTTTGGTTTTAAACGTGTGGGTATTTATTCAGGCACTCTCACTTATTATTGTTCACAACAGAAAGACTCTATCAGGAAAACTGAAGTGCAGCAAATGCATGAACCTTATGGCAGTCTCTATACTGGGGTTTGTCTTAGCTAGATTGAGAGCTGCAGGGGCAGCAGCCTTGGCGAAGTGCTGTGAAAGACTGGCATTGTGGTGGTCAGGGCTCCACTTTGTGCTTATCTGGCTGCAGCTTTTGTGAGTCTAAATGCTAACTTTTGCTCTTCTCAAGGGACATGAATAGCCCTGTATAGCACTTAGTAAATGAACCATACAGAACAGGGAAGGAATCAAACCAAGTGAAATCATCTTAGTGACTGCTGTGAACTTCTACTAGGCATATAAACAAGAAACAGTTTGTATGAGCTATCATGCAGAGGTGTAAATGTCTTATCTCTACATGCTGGCAATGGCTGGGGCTTTAATGTGCAAGATGAAACAATTCCTGATGGTTTGCATGGTCAGGGGACAGACCTCATTTTATTTCTTCCTCTGACTTTTGTTTTTCTTGGTATTTTGTTCTCTGGCTTGTTTGGTTTTTGGTTTGTTTTGTGGAGTTTGGTGCTAGTAGTTTTTGTATTTATTTTTTGTAAGATACTGCTTAGAAATTCACATTGGAATTGGCATTGGAGGCATTTTGAACAGCTTTAACATTTTGTAGTGTTATTACTTAATCCAGATAAAATGAAGCTCTTGGTGAAAAGGCCTGGGGTATATTCATTGCCATAGTGATGTGAGAAGTAGTGGAAGAATATACTTAAGGCTTTGAAAGAATTATCTATATTTTTTTGCCAGCTTTCCAACTGCTCCTCATCCCCTCCTTTAACCTCCCTCAGTGATGCCACTGCAACTGTAGTGGGTTCTTTGTTGATAATAAAAATAGTGAAAAGAAACCCTTGATCTTTGCATTCCAGGAGTGTCAGTCTAACTTCCTGAGCTTCTTTCTTACAAATGTTATTCTGGGAAGCTTTTGAGCACTCCTGCTCTTCTCAGATTCTGGAGTTGATAATATTACATGCGAAAAACAGAGGAAAGCTTCATTTTGTTAAAAATGGGGAAAATAGGAAGCTTGTTTTTTGAGGAAGTATATGGAAATGAGGGTCTGAAGCATGTGTGAGTGAATGTGTGAGCACTGTGGTAGACAAGACTTAAACCAGCTTTTGTTTTTTTGTGAGTTGTACCATGTTAAATGAGGGATCAGGCGGATAATGCTGGTGGGAAAAAAAAGACATTTTTCCATGCCCTGGTTGTTTAAAGCTTTGTGTTATCTTTTTAGCACATGGGAATATCCTGTGGTTAGTGGTTTGTGTATGTGGTGATGTTTTTTGGTGTCCTAAACACAGATTTATTTACTCTCTCTTCTGCCTCCTGTAGTCACCTGTCACAGGTTAGTTTTCCACAGGTCCCACTCGTTTCTAAATGAGCTGCACCAGTGAAAAGTCAACCTGCACTTTAATCTGGGAGGCAATCTGCAACCTGCTGCTACGCTTACTACTGCTTGCAGTTCTTCACTTTGATTGCTTCAGTTTTGAAATGCGTTGTCCCTTACTGCAAAAAAACACTTCTAGGACCAAATATTTGAGTTAGAAACTCAAAAAACTCACACATGTCTGCAAGGAGTTAGTGTATGTCTTTCATTTCTGGCATTTAGCAATGTAAATTTGGGGGTTCCCCCCCCCAATTTCATGACTAAATGAACTAAAGGAAAGAAATCATGTCATCATTTGTATATCCCAGAGAAAGTGTTTGAGAAGAGATCCATGGTTTACAATGAAGTGGAATAATTGTTTTAAGATGATAGTTTTGGTTTGGGGTGCTTTTTTTTTTTACATAAAAAGGATTCTTGGCTACATTTTGGAAGAAAATGTCATTTCAATCTAATATTACACTTTGGAAATACAGAAATGAAAGACTTCGGATTTTTTTAATTGATAGTTTTTAAATGTGAAGGCAGTAGCTTGGTTCAGCTCAGATTTCTGAACAGTTATCCTTGACTTCAAGGAGAACTTCTTGGCAAATAAGCTGTGCACTCTCATAATGCACCCACCCTGACTGCTTCTGCTTCAGACATTGGAGTTAGAAGCTGGAGCTTCTCCTGCCAGCAAGGCAAGGGTGGGTGAGGCTGCATAGTGGAGAAGGCTGAGGTATGAAACACCTTCCCAGGGTTCTCACCTGCCACCATTTCTGTTCTTGCTACTGCTCTGCCTCTGTGCCTGAGGCTGAAGGCAGGTGGCCAGTCAAGTCCAGCTGCTGATACTCCCTAAAAAGTCAACATCTCCCACAAAGACCCCTTCTGACATAGTCAGTTCTTTGGGGAGTAGCCATCCTTTGCTTCTAACTTCAGTGTTCACTTCTGTCTTCAGTGTTAAGTATGTGGCCATGCAATGTGCTGCCTAAGGGCATATTAATACTAGCATTAGAAAGAGCTTAAAAGCCACCATTCTTTCCAGAGACTTCTTCAGGGGTGCCTGCCCTCAGTGCCTGCCCATTCCTGGAGCACTTGTTTTCAGCCCCTTTCTCAAAGCTTTATCACAATGTGTTGTCAGCCATCAGGGAAGTACTGAGCTCACAACCTCCCCTCATGCTGTCCTTCAAGCTGCCCTCCCATGCCCCAGCTTGGGGCTGCTGGTGGGCTGCATGCCCTCTGCCATCTTATGCTGTCCTTGTGCCCAGGTCAACAACTGCTGCAGGTAGCTCCACAGGAGGGGCTGGGTCCATGCAACACTTCAGCGAGTCCTTGGCCTGTTCCTTACCCAGAGTGTCAGGCAAGAGTTGTTTGTCACAACTTGTGATGGTTTCAGAGTTCCCTGACCCCCACACTTTGTAAAATCCCCCAGACTAGACTCAGCCAGCTGGAAGTTAAGGACTGAAGCTCTATTTACAGCTCAGCACAATGTACAAGCAGAGATATACACAACAGACAGGAATAGTTACAGACATAGACAAGTTAAAGGTAATACAGAAACACAATTCCCCTCCCAGAAATCAGAGTCCCCAGGAGGGGCTCCCAACCACCCTTACACCTTCTTCCCACCCCTCCACCTTACCCCAGGGTTTGGCTTATGCACAAGGTGAGTTTGGAGGATCAGCCAGGGGGCTTAGAAGCAGAATGGTTAGTGAGGTTATTTAGCAGAGAGGAGAGGACCCACTGACTCCCACAGTGAGACTGAGAGACTGTTATATCTATGTTTTGTGTTCTTATCCATCTCAGCAAGCCTATGAGTGAAGCAGACATCACCAGTGTTTCCTTTTCACAGCCTATAATATAATTTTCTCCATTAAAATATTCCAATTAGCCTCAAACCAGCACACATCAGCAGGACTAGAGTGTGAATGGCCCAGTCCTGAGAGGGGGCCACAGTCATTCTGTTCTGGCAGTGAGAACTCAGAACAGGACAGGCTGTGCTTTTTTGTGACTTAGTATCAATTAATTCCTATGGATCCTGTGAATGTTCAGTTATGCTGTGTCCTTAGGGAATTGCTTCTATGACTCTTAGTTTTGCTTTTACCTTAGCATTCACCCCTACAGCAGGAAAAGCAGGAAAATATCTACTCCTTTTCCGTGATGCATTCTTGCACTGATGCTTAGAAAGCCTTTTTTTCTGAGTTCAAATCTGGCTTCACACTGGCACTTCTCTTTCAAAGGTATTTAGATGTAGGCATTTAGAAACCTGAGAACTAGAAACCTGAATTCTTGAAGCTTTTATTATTTTTCTGCACAGGGTGGCCTTATGCTGTTTATACAGTGTTCTTTAAATTTAGGAACAAGTCCTCTCTTTTCCTACAGAAGATTTATTTCTTTTCATTTCCACTGAAATAAAATTTTCCCTGCTCTGTGTTACGGATTCTGCTTTTCCAAGGAGGAAGCTAGCACTATTTCTCTTAGGCATTGAGCTCTCTTACAAAGTAGACTTGTTCATCCATGTCAGACTGTTCTGAATTTTGTATGTAAGACATGTCAGCTGGGGTAGGTAAATGTGGAGCATAGGAAAGAGAATAAAAACCTGGAAAAAGTTTCAACTTCCTCTTTCATCTATATGAAATGATTGAGCATCACTTCACATTGAAGGGGAGAGATGTTATTTTACAAGTATCCATCTTATGTGGATCACTTCCTACCGAGAGGAAGTGGCAGCAGTCACTTGATAATGAAGATGAGTTGGCTAAAGCAAATTATAGAATCATAGAATGGTAAGGTTGGAAGGGAGCTCAAGGATCATCCAGTTCCAACCCCTGCCATAGACAGGGACACCTCCCACTAGTACAGGTCACTCAAGGCCTCCTCCAACCTGGCCTTGAACACCTCCAGGGAGGGACCAGCGCCAACCTCCCTGGGCAACCTGTGCCAGTGTCTCACCACCCTCACTGTAAAGAACTTCCTCCTAACATCCAGTTTCAGTCTCCCCTCTGCCACTTCAAACCCATTCCTCCTCATCCTGTCATTACAAGCCCTTGTAAATAGTCCCTCCCCAGCCTTCCTGTAGTCTCCTTCAGATCCTGGAAGGCTACTATAAAGTCTCCTGGAAGCCTTCTCTTCTGCAGGCTGCAGAGCCCCAACTCTCTCAACCTGTCCTCAGAGCAGAGCTGCTGCAGCCCTCTGAGCATCTTTGTGGTCTCCTCTGGAGCAGCTCCAAAAGTTCCATGTCCTTCCTGTGCTGGGGGCTGCAGAGCTGCACACAGGACTTCAGATGGGTCTCTGGTAGGAAATAGTCCCTCCCTGTATTAATTTTTTTTGCTTATAACTGTTGGTATTTACAAGAAATAATGAAAAACTTGTCCTTTTCTCCATGCTTCTAGAAACCCAACAATTTGCTATTGGCATCTGGCAAGATCAACTTCCAACAATTACATGGCTTTTGAATGTCTAGGAGCAGTGTGCAAGTCAGATGTTTTCTGCTCCTACAATGATGCAAAGTAGCCATATGCCTAGTTAACCATCCAATTAAGCTTTGCATCACTGAAGCAACAGAAAAGGCCTAGAGTGTTTATTGTTCACAATGTGAACATTAATTCACCAGATACACTTGTCAGCCTAGGAATTAGAGAGAGGAGCCAAAGAGGGAAGACTGTTGTGCAGTGCTTTGATGCAAGCTTGTTAAAAATCCCTGATTACCTTCTATGGGTTTCTATGAAACACAACCAGGAAAAAAAAAATCTAAATTCCCCAGGTTCTGACCTGAGTGATGGAAGCAATGTTTATAGGATGCCTTCAAAACCTGTTCCAGGTTTTCCTGCCATTCAGCTGACAGGTAACAAGATGAATGCCAGTGGCAAGCTGGGCCTTTTGCTCGTTGTTAGAAACCTTTCCTGTGTGAAAATCCCACTGACAATCCTTCCATTGTGTCACCTGCTTTAGTTACTGCTGTGCCACTATCTGTGTTCTTCAGTCCTAATAGAACAGCCTGAATTATCAGACTTTATCCAGTCTGATGACAAACAGTTGAAAAATAGCTTCTTTTTGCAGGGCTATATGACAAATGGCTTCTGCTTGCTTAGGAGGGAAGCAGGATGCAAGTGGCATAGTGTGGGAAGTGATGAGATCAGTTATATTTTCTCTCTTTACATGTCCCTAGTAGGTAAATAAATGAATATATGAAACTTTTTTTTTTTTTTTGGTAATCCACTTCCTTTTTCCAGTCTTTGAATTCAATCAAAAGTGTGACTGTTGCCTGATCATAGGATGTGAAGAATTGGAAGAGACCCAAAGAGATCAAGTCCAACCCCTCTGGCAGAGCAGGACCAGACAATCTAGCTCAGTTCACACAGGAGCACATCCAGACATGGCTGGAAAGTCTCCAGAGAAGAAGACTCCACAACCTCTCTGGGCAGCCTGTGCCAGTGCTCTGTGACACTTAAAGTCAAGAAGTTCCCCCTTGTGTTGAGGTGGAACCTCCTGTGCTGCAGCTTCAATTCATTGCTCCTTGTCCTATCACCTCTGATGCAAAATGAAATTTTTTGACAGTTACCAATTTTTCTGAGAGATAATAGATTCCTCCCTCTCCCAGTTCAGTCCCGGGTAGCTCATGGCCCTAGAGGACAGAAATGCCACTTACCCACTTACTTTCAAAGCAAGAGATTGAACAAGGCTAAGGGCAGGGTTCTACACTTTGCACACAACAACCCCAAGCAGTGCTACAGGCTGGGGACAGAGTGGCTGGAGAGCAGCCAGGCAGAGAGGGACCTGAGAGTACTGGTAGATAGTAACTGAAGATGTAGCCAACAGTGTGCCCAGGTGGCCAGCAGAGCCAGTGGCATCCTGATTTGGATCAGAAACAGTGTGGCCAGCAGGACAAGGGAGGTTATTCTGCCCCTGTGCTCAGCACTGGTCAGGCCACACCTTGAGTGCTGTGTCCAGTTCTGGGCNAAACTGTTCAAGAAAAACCTAAATGGGGCACTTAGTGCCATGGTTTACTTGATTGGCTAGGGCTGGGTGATAGGTTGGACTGGATGAACTTGGAGGTCTCTTCCAATTTTGTTGATTGTTTAATTTTGTAAGAGCAGCAATGAAGATACTGCACACTGATAGAAGCTTAAAGAGAGCTGCTATTTCCAGGTGCATATATGCAAAAGACAATCAGGTAAAATGAATACATCCATAAGTTAGGGCTAGTCTAATTGGACTGAAACCTCTAAAATCCTCCACCTTCAGCAGGCCTGTGGGTGAGCTAAAACTGCCCTTCTCAGCTTAGGCAGGGTGCATGGCACAGCTCAACATTCCCTGCCAACTGGGAACCATCGGCCCCACACTGCCCATGAGATAAATATGGATGCACTCTGCCCAAAGAGAGAAGTGAGGGGAGGAAAAGTAGGGAGAGGAAAAGAAAAGAGTAAGATGTCAACCAGGCACTGCCTTATAAGCTAGGATACCAGAAAGCATAGAATAACAGTATTACAACATGCTGGGATGGGACTCTGTCTCCAGTTTTCCTGAGGGAACCTGGGACCTCTCCAACTACCACCTTCCCCCATATTTCTGGGAGTACTGAAATGCTCCACTTCTTAGATTTTGATATCAGATGTCATTTGGAGGTTTCTGGCTGTCTATTTTCTCCCACACGTTTCATGTTAGTGAGGAGTGTAACAGATTTTGTGCCTTTTCCATACCTTTTTGGCTTACTTTTTGCTTTCTCCTTGACTGGCCCTGTGTATTAATGTCAGTCAACAAGGACCACGTTCATACAGATGTTTCCATAGTGCTTAACCATGTCAGTCTATGTTCAGACTTAAATAGTAACTAGCAAAATGAAAGCATTTGTGTTTAGGATATTTTTTTTCTTTTTTAAAGAGATGAATAATGAAAATGGGAGAGGTCAGGGATACTATGAAGAAAAGTGTGATCTGATATATTCATTACAGATCTTCCTGTGAAGATTAGCCAGCTCATTGCATAACCATACATCAGAAACAAATGTGTGTTAGAGGTAAATATATTGGAAGGAATGATCTTTGTTAGCAAGGAATGATCTTAATTAGCATGAAGATGGATTTCTGGAAAGGCCTGTTCTGTCTCTAGCACCTGTAATCTGTAATGCCAAAGAGACACACTGAAAATCAGTTATGTTAGAAATGACTTCCACTTTCAGATGGTCCTACAGTACCTGACACAGAGTGGAATTTCACCTTGCTCTAACATTCTGAATCTGTTTAGTCAAGGGCTGTGGACAATGAGTGGAGTGACCCAACATTTGTTTTGGCAGCTAAAACCACAGCTGTTGTTCATCTCTTGGAAAGCCACAAACTACAAGATGGAGATGATGCATAAAATAAATGATGTATGAAAAAAAAAATCTATTGTCTGTGCAGCATTTGCAGTAGCCAAGCTAGCAACATTTTTCTTGGCTTTCTATCTGGTTCTAAGGTTGATAACATTAACAAAGACACCGCTTTAGTTCAGGCTAGAAAGCCTAAAGAAAGCATGGACAGCCACCCATGACTGAAAATATGCCTTCACCTTATGAAGGAAATGAGTTCTCAAAGCATTCTTGGTGTTTGCTTAGGGAGATGTGCTCTCAAGACAGTGATTATTATGGTAATGCATAGAATCATAGAATGGTAAGGTTGGAAGGGAGCTCAAGGATCATCCAGTTCCACCCCCCTGCCATAGGCAGGGACACCTCCCACTACTACAGGTCACTGAAGGCCTTCGCCACCCTGGCCTTGAACATCTCCAGGGAGGGAGCAGCCACCACCTCCCTGGGCAACCTGTACCAGTGTCTCACCACACTCACCATACAGATCTTCCTCCTAACAACCAGTCTAAATCTCCTCTCTGCCAGTTCAAACCCATTGCCCCTTGTCCTGTCATTACAAGCCCTTGTAAATAGTCCCTCCCCAGCCTTCCTGTAGTCTCCTTCAGATCCTGGAAGGCTAGTCTAAGGTCTCCTGGAAACCTTCTCCAGGCTGCAGAACCCCAACTCTCTCAGCCTGTCCTCATAGCAGGGCTGCTGCAGCCCTCTGAGCATCTTCGGGGTCTCCTCTGGACTGGCTCCAACACTTCCATGTCCTTCCTGTGCTGGGGGCTCCAGAACTGCACACAGGACTGCAGGTGGAGTCTGACGAGGTTGAAGAAATGCAGCCTCTCGGGTTTGTGTGTGTTGGGAGTGGATGAGAACACAAAAAAAGCCTGGTTTCTAGTTTGCCATCCTGCATTTCAGTTCATGTGGACTGTGATAGATATTTTCAAATAATATTAGAGATTGTTGTCTTACAGAAACAAGAATTAGTAGAAAAGATGTTTGAGGTGGATGTTTTTGGTCTATGATCAAGACCTGGTTCCAGGCGATACTTCAATAGGAATCAGACACCCTTTAATCTAGCTGATGTCAAGGTATATTTCAAGGGATGTCTGATCCTGCATGTGACTCATTCTTCATATAGGCCTCTCACTTGTGTAGCTGCCATTTGTGCTTGTAAATCTCCTGTCTGTTAAACAAGGGAACTCAAATGGCAGAATGACTTATAGGACTCAAATAAATGCTGATCTCTGCTGCTTCATTGCTGTAGAGCTGTGCCTTTGTCTGTCTTCTGGTGCTGCAGCTGCTGCAGCCCAAAGGACATAGGAGTAAAGTTGTTTTGTTTTTTTTCTCAGAACACTTGAAGTACAATATCTGAATGGAAGATTTACCATGAAAACATGAAACATCTTGGTTGGAATGCATCCTGTTAGAATGGGTACCCGTGGTACAGAGTGAGCTATTACCTGATACTTCCAGCAGATGGGTAGCTTGATTCCAGAAGAATTCAAACTGGGAATATTTGTGCAGTTTTACACCTGACCCTACTGCTAATTTACCCCTTAGATTTTGGAATTACACTGAGGATAGCACAGAACAATTCTGCCTTAAAGCCTTGCTTGATATGGGGAAAGTATTGTAAAGATTTTCCTCTTACAGAGTGCCTGAGCACAGCTTTTGTCTGGATCTCGTTTGTCTTCCTGAAGGTGCTGTACATGTATAGTTTTTGGTTTGGTGTTTTTGTTTCCCTCCCCCTCCTACATGAATGTCCTTGGAAATCTTTTTTTTTTTTTTTTTGTGTCTAATGTTTTTGGTTTTTATAAAAAAAAAAAAAAAGCTAAGGTGAGGGTTAGCAAATCAGTCCATTGAGACATCAGCCTGTCCCTGTTGTGTTGTCTGTTCTATGCCTGCATGCACCCTGTGTCTCTAATTTAGTTGTTGGTGTCATACTTGATTGGACAGCCCAACTACTGCCCCACCACACCCTACCTACCCACGTCTTTTCTGTGGAAAAGATGGTCAGGTTTTTCTTTGCTACTTCACACCCCTGCTGCTTCCTGTATTCCCAGTATGTCTCAAAATCTGTCTGTAAACTGTTTTTCTAATATCAGTAGGGGGGAAATAGCACAAGTTAATGATGCTACAAACCCCAGTTGTTGCACAAGGCAGCATTTAACTTCAACTTCTGTACTAGACCTAAAAATGGTTTTGAAGTGCAGGACTGTTGGAAAGGACTATCTAGACCTAAAAATGGTTTTGAAGTGCAGGACTGTTGGAAAGGACTATCTAGACCTAAAAATGGTTTTGAAGTGCAGGACTGTTGGAAAGGACTATCTAGACCTAAAAATGGTTTTGAAGTGCAGGACTGTTGGAAGGGACTATCTGTTTCACAATGATTGTTGTCCTGTAGCTTTTCTTTTTATCTTCTGTTGCTGCCATAAACAGCAAAGGATTTGTGTACAAGAGGCAGGGAATCTTTCAAAAGGCTTGGTTCAGCAGTTTTGTGAGGCCTGCAGTCCATTAAACTGAGTGACCAGTTGAATCAAACAGACTGTACAGCCCCTAGTTTCAGTTCTGAAAGCATGAAAAGTTATAAAAGACAGCAGACCCAACCTTTTATTTTCCTACCTTGGACTGAGTTCTATTTCACAGTGACACGAAATTTCTATCAGGTTCCCTCCATACGGTCCTTTCAAGGCTCCAATAAAGGAATGAATGCCAGAGCAGAGCCTTTACCCATTCAGTTTTCAGCTCTGTTAGCTTTCAATACCAGAAATGTATTTAAAAGTGGGTAAGGTTTGTTAACTCTAATACACCACTGTCACTCATCCTGCTCCAAAAGAATTAAACGATATATGTGTTGGGATTTGCAATTCAAATGAAACCATTTTACTCCTTGAAAATGGGCTACTGTGGGAGGGAAAAAAGGCTGTATAAAGGATCACATTAACCTACAGCAATAATATTATAACAGCACTGTTGGTGATACTATAGTTAGGACACTGCCAGTGGGTTAATTTATAAGCCTTCTCCTTCCCTCTTAGAAATACCCAGCTGCTTCTCCCCCCAGCATTACCATTTTCTGCTTCCAAGTCTCAAATAAAAGTGCTCTGCAAGGTAGAAAATGAAATTGTGTAAACTCAGCTAGCATCAGTTTTTAAATAGTCAGGAAGTTTTATCTCCTTTTTTATTTTTAAACAGGAATATAGCCCCATCCAGTTTGTTTTCAGTGCACTGGATGTGCATGGCCTTGGCACCGTGCTTTTGAGTTAGTTCCTTAGGAACATCATTATTTAGCTTGTTGTAGAGATTGGGAAGGGGCAGCTAGGATGTGTTTCAAAAGTCTGTAAACACAGAGGTAGAGAAAACAAGAGATTTCATCTGTCTTAAAGAAATTGTCACCACTGAATAAAGAGTTCCTGATAAAAGTCTGGGCTGCATTTCGTGGGAAAGCTCTTGCAGGAGTAGTTCTCTATCTGCTGTTGTCAGGCAATGATAATTGAATGAGAGGACATTTGGAAAGGCACTGCCTTTGAGACTAACCATCAGTGCAACTGTAGGTAACTGAGAGTTAAAAATCATGCTAATGAAGGAGCAGTGTGCTAGAATGGGTAAGAATGAAGCCAGAGGTATTGATCTTAATGGCATCACTGATGTAAATGTTGAACTTGAAATGCTGACCTTGTGTGTGACAATTGGAGCACAGGGTGTATGAGGAGAGGAGAACAGACCTTATAGCAGGATTGAGTGATTACATCCAAATTTTAAAGCCAGACATTTACTTGAAGGGAATCAGCTTCAGTGTCCTTACAGCAAGTATGCTATGGAGTGGAAAATTGTCTCTGATCAAGAAGAGGGAAAGAATTTTAACCTGGTATTGGGCTAGATAGCAGAAAGAGATGGAGACTTGCAGAAAACCAATATACTCCTGAGTTCATATTATCAAATGAGATGTTTATTTCATACAAAAAGCTGGGAATAGGAGCTTGAAGCTGAAAGAAAAGGTCAACTTTAAAAAGTGGTTACTGTTGAAAACAAAATGGATGCTCTTGAGAGATGGTGATTGCTGAATTTCTGAATGCACAATTTAGTGCTGGAGAAACTCTTTACCACTTGGCCTGTGAAGGTGTTGGGTGTGTTGGGTTTATTTGGTGTTTTGTGTTTGTGGCTTTTCTGTGTTTGGGTTTTTTTTCTTGTGGTGGTTTGTTGTTGTTTTTAAATCCAAAAGGATTTAGACTAGATTTTTATCATGCTAGCTACATTGTTTCTTCTATCGTTCCTGGGAATGAGCCAAAGCATGCTTTATTTTTGCTGAAAGGCTCAGAGCAGGATGCTTCTACATCAGAGTTTGCCCAAAGCTCAGACTGGTTTTTGTGTGCCTGTGCACAGGTTAGTACATGGAAACACAGTCAGCCTGCTGCTTGTAAGTGCTTTTCTAACAGATCACGATTTCAGTTTCATCCTTAGGACTACCTTTGCCAAAATATTTCAGGGTGTATGTCATGAACTGCTCCCCAACCAGCATTTAATGTGTTGTCTGTGTGCTTAGGAGCATTTGCCTCACCAAACTCACAAAAACACTCCTGTGTAGCTCAGATGTTTCTACTCAGCCTATGCTTAAGCAGTTGCAAGCACACCTATTGTGGAAACATTAATGCATGTATGTGCATTGATATTTATGGGAATATTTGAGTCCATGGGTGTTTCTGGACTTATATTTTGCCAGCTCTGTGCAGGAGGAAAAATGATTGAAGCCCAAGGCTAAGAATCTCTAATTCCTGTTACTACTCCTGTCCTCTAGTTAGTGACAGAGGGGTCACTGAGCACTGACTGAACTGTAACTCCTGTATTCAAAAGAAATTGATGTTGATGGGGCCCTATTAGTGGTGTCTTAGAATTCTTTTTGAATCCCACTTTTTCACAGGAATAAAAAAAGAATGTGTTTAACAACCACTGAATTGTGGAAAAAGATTAGATCACTGTCTAAGAGGGATATTTTGAATGCACATTTTACTGCGAGCACATCAGTTCAGGAGCTGGGAACACTGAGTTCCTGGAACTGCAATGCTGTCTGTCCACACAGTAATGTAGGCTCAGATCAGCTTGCTTGGGAAGAGCCAAAGGTGGTGGACAGAGCTGTGCTCTCCCTGTGACTTACCCATCTGCACTGTGAGAGCAAGAAGCTGGGCCAACATTAACACATGATGATGTTTTGGTTTCTGTGGCTACTTCTACATAGTAAATATAAAGCCCTGGGGTTTGTTTTCTGGTCTTGAAGCCAACTGGCCCAGTCTGGCTTGCCTCAGTAGAGCTAAAGTCATCCTCACAGAAGAGAGTGACCGCATCCAAGTTACCACTGGGAAATTGTTCCTCTTTCAGGCTCATGCCTGAGTCTTATCTTGCTGAGCGTTTGGGTGCTGTCACGTAGCTCTGCTGAGATTTTAGCAGCTGATGATATGTCAGGGCTTGGGTTGGTTCCCTGGCCCTGTTTAGTTTGCAAACATAGACATTGTCTCTGTCTCTGAAGAGACCTGGCTGTTGAGTTGATGGTGTCTTGAACATGTATTCATAGAGGATTAGAGTGTAAATGCTGAGTGAATTTAGGCTTTAAAAATGTCCAGATATTGGCTTAATTCATACTCCTCTTTTTCTCCATCTCAGACTAATCTCCTTAATAAACATTAAGCCTGGTGCTCTAGAAGTTAAAATTTGTGTCCATATGTAGATTTATGCCTAATTTTCCAATAACTTTTGAATCTGCTGCTTAATTGAGTGCTAAAGATTTGTTTCTTATGTAGCAGAGAATTGCTATGGAGGTGAGAATTGTAACGTTTGAGTGACTGGCTGCAAAGGGGAATCCAGGATCTGAGTGCTGAGGACCTTGATGCCATAGGGAAGGCATGCAGGTGTCTCAACATGTTGAGCAAGTGCTTCGAAACAGTTAATAGAAAGTTGGTAAAGGCAAACGTGCAGGAGATTGTGTCCAGTTCTAATTACCCTCTGAGACTTGGGCACCTTGATGAGAAATGAAGCCTCGTGGCTTGAGTGGGTGCATATCCAGTGAGTGTGGCTGAAAATACCTTTTCTCTAAAAAAAACAAACCCAAAAACCAAACAAAAAAACCCTGAATGGAGATAATTGTTTTGTTTCAAAGGAAAAGTGGAATAAATTAGATAATGTTTATGTTTAAGTGATGATGTAAAGTACAGGCAAAGTCTTAGAACTAGAACCCAGGCTGTCCCTTTCTGAAGTGATATAACTATTAGATTTCAGAAACTTGGGTCTCTTGTATGCTTTTTTTCTGGGCCAATGAGAGTCTCAATTTACAGGAAAACATGGTAGCAATTGAATGAAAAGGCTGAAGAATGCCCTTTCTGGAACCTGGTCATTAGATCATGCTACTGGGTGGTGGCAGAGGTAAAAGAGAAGGACTTGGGTCACCCACATTGCAAGTGCTCTGACAGATTCTCGCATAAAAGCACAACTTATTGCTGCAACAACTGCTTTGTTTTAGACTGTTTTTGCAAGGAGCTTTAACCCCTTGAATAGATGAGTGAACATAAATTTACAAATTAATTGTATCTATTAGATGAAGTCTTTGAGGAGTGACAGTTTCATTTTTGTTGTCTAAATCCTGATTGATTTCATGTAAACTAGGTGCCGACCTGTTCGGCCTTAAGACCATGGCTGTTGTCAGACATTGACAGATTCTAGCTCTCTAAAAGGCTGTTTCCACTGCTCAGATGATGTGGTCTAAAGCAGTTTGTGATACCCCATAGTGAAATAGGCTGAGTGCTCCTGTTAGCTGCTACATCTCAGCAAAAAGAGCAACTTGATTAATAGCAACAAAGGCTTGTTAGGAATGGCATATTTGACTGCTCCAGTCTCTTGCAAAATCTGTGTTTGTCAAGTGCAGAAGGACATGTGCAGAGAGGATCCTTTCTGCTCATTCCATGTACAAGCAGCTGGAGTGAAGGCAGCATGTCTTGCAGAGAGGTGCTGAAGATCTTCAGTTGCTGTCAGTGCAATTAAACTAGCAGAGAGCATCAGCCAAATGTTGCCTTGTTGCTGTGTCCTCTGAGCACGTTTACCAGAGAATTAGCTCAGTCAGGAAGATGAGTTCTCACAGATCTACTTCCTGTGCTCAGGAGCCTTCACTGTAGTTACCAAGGTATTTGCAAAGCGATAGGAGCTGCACCTGAAACCATTAATGTAGAGTCTGATTGCCAAACACGTGCATTAAAAAAGATACTCAATTAGCTTGCTCTACTTGCCCCCACAGGGGATTGGAACTGTGCTTCCCACAGCAGATTCCTATCAGCACATCCCACATGAGAAGATGTGGATGATCTAATGCAGCTTTATGGTTTTAGAGTACCCGATTTAAATGCCTGGGGATTTTACTCCCTCAGTATTGAACAAATAATCCTACTCAGAGCCCAGTCATTATGAGGTTTCTTATCAATTTTTTCAATTTTCAGACCTTTAAGTATTTCTTAGTGGAGAGTGCTGGTTTGAGGCTAATTGGAATATTTTAATAGAGAAAATTCTATTATCGGCTGTGAAAAGAAAACAATGGTGATGTCTGCTTCACTCATAGGCTTACTGAGCTGTTTAAGAATGAGAACACAGAACATAAATAAGACAATCTCTTGGTCTCTCTCTGGGAGCCAGTGGGTCCTCTCCTCTGTGATGAGTAACCTCACTAACCACTCTGCTTCTAACCCCCCTGGCCAATCCTCCAAATTCACCTTGCGCATAAGGCAAACCTTGGGGTAAGGTATAGGGGTGGGGAGAAGGTGGAAGGGTGGTTGGGAGCCCCTCCCGGGGGCTCTGATTTCTGGGAGGGGGATTGTGTTTCTGTATTACCTTTAGCTTGTTTATTTCTGTAACTANGTGTTTGAGATTCAAGGGGAAAGCAAACCTTAGGTCAGCTCAGATCTGATAGATCTGAGTTTATGTGATGGGTTTTGAGAAATAACCCTGCAAATAAAATTTACCAGGCTAACTCAGATGGCTTGGAATTAAGATAAAGTTATATTTTGCAGCAAGTTAAATTTACAGGCATCTATACATACTCTATTTGCATGTATTAACAATATCTACAAATTAGAAATAACAGAGAAATCAAATCCACCCAGCACAAAGAAAGCCCAGAAGAGGCCAATGCTGCTACCTTTTTTAGTCCCTGACAGCAAATCATCAAGGCTCATATGTTACCAGTTCAGTCAAGATGAGCATTCAGTCATGCACACAGGAGCAGTGGAGGAGGTGGAAAGCAGAAGGCGAAGGGAACCAAGAGTGTGACATTATTTATATATTGGCTTTTTACACCATGTAGCAAGCCAGTGAATGATAGAGACTTGTTCATTGTTTTCCCTTTACAACCAATGCCCTGCTCATCCCCTCTCTATTTATAAGAATGTGCAGAAAGTTCCTCTCTCTTGCTTATAATTTAGAACCAAAATAGAGTGCTAACTCTTAAACTGCTGCAGTTGTGCTGCCCTGCCATGCCTTCGTTAACTTTACTGTTCCTTGTTGCATCAGGTCCAGAAGTGCAATACATGGCAAACCTGGGTGCTGTCTACAACATATAAATAAAGCTTTCAACCCTCTCTCAGTACTCACACAACTGGATATAGTTTAAATAAAAAACACTGTTCAATGAAGTGATTAGTTTGCAGATACAGAAATTATTTGCTTTTCTTAATGTAAGCAGCACTACTGAAAGTATGTCCAAAGCCCTACTATATCTAGTACATGGAGAAGACAATCATACTCCTGATAGCAGCTTTGTTCATTTCACCTCTAATTTCTCCAGAATTTGACACCTTTCCTTTACAGAAATGAATACTTTGGATTACAAATTACATAAAAACATGTTTTAACTTAGAGCTTACATGACCATATGGGTAAATAAAAGTAGAGAGGGGGGGAAATACTTTTTGGGATATGTTAGAAACAGGAAAATAAGGTAAATTAATGTATCTGCATAATTCCCTGAGTCTTTCATCTAAAATAATGTATGGATTATTATAAATACAACAAAAAAGTCAGACCTATGTGGATGATGCCTAACAGCTGTTGAGGAAACAAGACAAACCAAGCCTGGGTTTGTTGTATTTACACACGGCCAGCTCTGTGGTAGAGTTGCCTCATTGAACTAAGTGGGACTTGTCAGATCTATGAAGTTGTTTATATCCATTACATTGTAATAGCCAAATTTCGTTACTCATTTGTCAATACCTTTTATTTCTTCTTGTTTTAAAAGAAATGCAGGGCTTAGGCTGCTGCAATATGGTTAACTCAAAGCAAAAATGCTCATCAAAGTAGTTTCTTGCCTGAAATGAGGAGTTGTGCGGAAGGCTTTTGTTCAAGCATGCATTCAAATTTGGGAAAGAATATGAGCTTGTAAACAGGAAATTCTCTTTTGCAGACTGGAAGGCCAAACACAGCTTGATACATACAGAAACAATCATTATTTGCTCTTTGTTTACAGAACTATTATAGCTTTAATAGAAAGATTACATTTTGGAAGAGCTGCCTGGAAGTTATTGCGGAGAGCCATCAGACATTCCACCTCATGAGGGTTTTCATTTGTTAGGAATCTTTTGTTTGATATCTGTCAGTCCATTTTCCTCTGGCTCACATGCAAATGCTGTTTTTAAATGGTACATTTTGTAAAGGGATGCAGTAAATTAATTAATGCAAGATGATATATAAAAATATTAACAGTTTATTCATATTAAATATTCAGAACTTGCATCACCCCAATCACCATTTAATAATAATATTAACAGGCTCTTAGCAACGTTATGGAAACTATGTACAGGTTATAACAGAATCTGGAAATAGTTATTAAATATATACATTAATTAAACTCGATATAAACTGGCAGAGAAGGCTTTGCGGTCAGTATACCGCTTGCTCACTAGATAAGCATAGGACATAAGGAGCAACTTTCTGCTTAGGGCAGAAGGCAATTAATAATTACAAGAGGCTTTGGTATTTACCCACAAAATTATTATCTGACAGTACCCAAGGCTCGTAGCAGGGTTGCTGTCGGTAGCCGTCAGAGGCTTTAGAGTCTCCCCTGGGCTTCTGGGGAAGGAGGCAGACGATCTCTGACCTGTTCCTGGCTCTCTGGACGATCTGTATTCTCTGCAGGGCTTCCGTCTGGGCAGAAGGCTTTCAGGTACAGGCAGGACGTCTGGCAGTGTCACGCTGGTGGTGCAGGCCAAATGCGTGGAGGTATCACAGGCAACAGGCACGGGCACACCGTGTAATGGTAAAGGGCAAAAGGCAAAGGCAGCCTGCTCTCTGCTGACCTCCCTTTTATGCAATGCAGCCCGAGACCAATGGGCCTTTGGACACAGGACAGCCAATGAAATGGCAGTTAGCCAAGATTTGCCCATATTAGGTGGAACCATAGGCCTGCTCCACCCTGTTCTGGGAAGAACACAGCCCTGCACAAGGCAACCCTGTGCACCTTGTTTACCACAGGGTCTGGGCAGACAACGGACCCCAGACTCAGTGGTGCCAGGCCCTTTGTCCCTTTTCCCGCCATTGCTCTCCCCCAAAACAGCAGGAGGGAGAGCAGAAAAATATGTCTGGGCAAACCAGGAAAGGTATAAACCCAATTTGGCCTGCCTAGGCCTACCACGACACATTTCTACCACAATCATCAGTTTTGCTCTATATGCAGCAGAGGGAATTACTGCCGCGGTGAGAAAATGAACAGAAATTAAATGTATGTTGCATTGTAGTAGAACTAGAGAAAGTGAGGAAACAGGGGTCAAAGCTAATGTAGGTACTTGAGGTGATAGAAATGGAAATTATGCTTTGAGTCAGGATGATGCTTTTTTAATGATATTCAAGATAATGCTTTGGAATTAATGTCTGAAACTGAGTTTTCTTCAGGTAATTCGTATATGATCTGAAGAATAAAAGGTCTTGCAGGGAGTTTTCGCTGTTCACTATCCTTAACATTCATCTGAGAGGTTTTCTTGTACCATTGATGTTCTCTCTTGACCTAAAACCTATGCCAAGGCAAGATTTTTATGCCAGATAGTGTTAATACTTGCCCTGCTGAATAGCTCTTTCTTTCACATAAACTAATTTCCATGTGTGCTTCCCAGCAGGGTATTTCAGATGAAGAATTGATATAATGTTGGGCATTTAATTTGAGGGTTCATATAACAGGTTTGCTATCCGTGCAGTTCTGTTATTATCTGGAAGGAAAGTTTTGACATATGTAGTTGTCCACCCACCACTGAAATACTCAGACATGCTTTATAATTATATGGAGAAACCTTATGGGCTCAGCTGCAGAAGTGACTGTCCAAAGCAAATAATGGAGACTTGGCTGCAGACTACATTCTCCTCCTCAAGTAAGACATTAGCAGGGAGAAAAGAATAAGACTCCTGTATGAAAATGTGTGGTGGTGTTTAATAGAGAATGATAACCTTTCTACATGAATTAGGCACCAGCCTATAAAACTGAACAAGAAAAGATGCACTGCTTTTCCAATTCTCTGACAACTCAAAAGTTACCTAAAGCAAATGCTCACTTCCTACTTGTGTAGATCTTTGCAGCAATTACTTGAGAATTCTAGCAAAATATCTATTTCTAAGGATTAGTTTGTATAAATTTTTTAAATCTGTTTAATTCTCACTCATGACATTGTGAAGATTTTTCCCCATGAATTTAAAGTCTCTAGTTGGAAGGCTTGTTTTTCTCAGGAGTCAAAGAACAACATTGGTTTCAGTGGGAGACACTGGTTTCAGTGTTTTCTATATCCTCTAGATATGGATTTTAAGTTACTCAGTCTAATAGATCTGCTGTTCTATGTGAAACAAACTCAGTGAGAGACCTGAGCTCTCCTTTTGAACCGTGGGGCCATACTGGTTTTGGTTTTGGTCTTGTTAGCGTAGCTGCTACAAGGAAATTCAGACATAGTTCTACTTACTTTCATTACAAAGTTAAGTAGGATAGTTTAAGCATAATGTAATTTAATACTTTAGTTAGAGTCATAGAATGATAAGGTTGGAAGGGACCTCAAGGATCATCCAGTCCCAACCCCCTGCCATAGGCAGGGACACCTCCCACTAGCACAGGTCACTCAAGACCTCCTCCAACCTGGCCTTGAACACCTCCAGGGAGGGAGCAACCACAACCTCCCTGGGCAACATCAGTGAGAAAAAGTTTTGAATTGATACCTTTTAGGTTGAAACTTGATGGATTCCTGTAATGTATAATGGAATAGGCAGGAGGCTTTAGGGCAGTAATGGTATTAGGTCTATAAAGATTTTGGTAACAATACTCTGGAGATCTGAACACAAATATGTTTGTTGCTAAATCCAACACTTGCTGGTAAAAGGTACAGGAGAATAGAAAATCTGTTTTCTCTTAGAAATTAATTTTTTTTCTGCCTTTTTTTCCCCTCCCAATATGTACTTCTAATTAGAATTCCCTGGCAATTTCTGCTGCTGCTGTTCATTGTTCTACTTGATCTAACAAGGTCTAGCTTTCTTGTACCTACAGATGGCTTGCAGCACACCAAATGATGTTCTGATTTCTATACACAGGGCTGGCACTTTTTGTGTATGTGTGTGATAGGCACAGAGGTACACAGATGCAGTGCTTGTTAAAGTCACTGGTCTTTGCTCCTGAGCTGAGCATTTTTTTCATTCACAGTTTTTCCATGCTTTGCTTTACTCTGAGTTTGTGAACTAATAGCTTGTTAAGATGCTTTTCCTTTTTAGCCTTGAGTGTCTGGTGTTTCTTGATTATAAAAACCTAACTTAACTCTGCACACAGTAGCTGTATGCTGAAAAATTAGTTTGGGTTATTCCAACATGTTGTAGTTGACTATGGTAATTGCAGCTTAGATGCTGAAATTTCTACAGAGAAGCAGTGTGGGTAAGTCTGTGTGGTGAGCTGAGGGTACATTAGTCTGAATAGAACCTCAGCTGAATAAAAACTAAGTTTCCAACTTTGTAAACTAAAGAAGCACATCTAAGGCTTCCAGTTTCCCACAGTTTATATATATATATATAGCAGTATGTCTCAGACAGCTTGTCATGTGGAGAGAGGCTTCATGTGATGCGTTACTGCATCATATGATAGGGATTTAAAGTGTTCTTTTTTTCTCCTCTTTGTTTTTTCTTTTTTTTTTCTCCTTTTTTTTTTCTTTTTTCCTCTTCTTTCTTTTTTTCTCCTTTCTTTTTTCTTTTTTCTCCTCTTTTTTCCTTTTTTCTCCTCTCTCTGTTTCTGTTTTTCCCTCCTCCCTCTGCTTCTCTTTTTTTCCTCC
>VWYK01109297.1:0-12377 GCA_013399775.1 Semnornis frantzii
TAAGGTCTTCTCAGAGCCTTCTTAAATAATCCTTTGCTCCACTGGTGTCTTTGTGTTGCTGTTTTCTGTCCTTATGTTACTTCATAAATTCACTTTTTCATTTGTTTGGGTTTTGTTTTGTTTCATTGGGTTGTGGGGGTTTTATTGGTGGGTTTTTTTGTTTTTTTTGGGGGGGGAGGTGGGATTTTGTTTGTTTGTTTTTGTTTTGTTGTTGCTGCCATTTCCAGTGATCAAAATAAGGAGAGAATAAGTAGGCATTGAACCAGTCTAGCCTTTCTTTGGACAGACGGCACTGAGTTTCTGTGGCTTGATTCATCATTTCATTTCCCGCTCCCGCTTTTGACCCTCCATGTGGTGCCAGCATCAGAGAGCTGGACCCACAGGTTAATGAGATGTAAAGATGAAAGAAAAGCTTTCTCCAGGTAAATTTGAATGACAGCTGAGTACGACATCTGACTTGAATCCATAGATTTGTATCTCTGGGTCCTGGATTTAGCTGTAAAGCTCTGGACGGTACCAGAGGAAGGAAAGGTAGTTAGGTTGTAACATAGAAAGCAACACTCTGCAACTAACTTCACGGACTGAGGCCAGGGAAAAGATATTCCTCTACTCAAGTCACATTAATGGAATATTTTCTACTGGATGAGGATCAAAGATTGTAAAGCAGACATTGCTTAATAGGGAGAAGGATGTGGGATGAACAAACACCAGAGCAAACAGTCATAATGACCCTTGCTTTAAAGAGCCCAGAGACAAGACAGAACAAGGACAGAGCTGCAGGAAAGAGCACACCAGAGGTGTGCACACATGTGCATGTCCTCCAACAAGTTACACCCAGCCTCTTGGCACACCAACCACAACCCACTGCTGCCTGCAGGCAGCTGACTTCAGAGAGGTTTCAGGTTCCCCTTCAGAGAAGATGGCAGTGTAGCAACCTCACACACAGCTTTCACTGCCAGAGCCATCACAAACCCAAGAGCCTGGTGTGGGTCCCAGCACCTCCAGACTTTCTGACTGCTTACTGAAGGCTGAAATTTGAATCATAGAATGGTTTGGGTTGGAAGGGACCTCAAAGATCATCCAGTTCCAATCCCCCACCACAGGCAAGGACACCTCCCACTAGCACAGGTCACTCAACTTCCAGCTTGGAGCAGGTAATGGAGGGTATGGTGCACAGAGGATGAAAACAACAGATGATGGTGGCTGAAGAGAAATATATTCCAGCAACACAGACTTTGTTGTAGCAAAACTCAGACTCAGAATTTGCATATGGAAATTCTTTATGAAGGTACTCTTATTAACAACCTGAATTGCACTTTTAAGAGATTACAGCAGTTAGAGAGAGGCAAATGAGCTCTGTCAAAACAGGAACAGCTCTAAGTGATTCCCCAAAGCAGTATCAGGGCATGCACTGTGGCAGACTTCCTCCATGTTCTGGCACTGGCTAGGGAAATTATGGAGGTGTTTCTTTTCTGCTTCAAAGCAGAAGGTCTGGCAGCAGTTCTTGTCCAGCAATGTGGAGTTTGAAAGAATGCGAGTCAAAGCAGTGTTAATCTGAAATGAACAAAAAAAAGAGCTAAGAATGAAGTTCAGACACCACTGAATCACCTCCATATTTTTTTTCAGCTTCAGAGGCACAAGAGTTGAGGTGCCCATATCCCTTTAACAGCTTCTGAACATGATAGAGATTTTAGGAGCAACAGAGCAGGGGCAGAAGGGCACACCCATGGAGTCACCTACAGTAGTGTGCTGCTCCCAAGATGTATCTTCCCCTCAGAGCACCTTTGGGTGCTGTGTAGTCACACTTCTGGAAGCCCCAGCCAGACTGCAGCTGTTCTCCAGACAACCCTAAGGGTGGTATGAGGCAGCTGTTTCGTTGTAGTGAGTCCAACTCCAACATCAGCAAATCTTTCAAGCAGAATCTGCATGCTCCAGGCAAAGTCAGGACCCAGGAAAAACACAAGGTCAAATGGACAGCTGGAGAAGACCACTTAGTCACACAGAGATGGGGCATGGAGGTCCTTCATACTGACTATTTGGCTGTCACCAAACAGTTCCAAGCACTTGCCTTTCCTTATAGGTGCCAGAAGTTGCATAGAAGAACACCTACAGAAAGTCCACACAAAGCATTCCAATCTAACTTCTGTTTCTCAGGGAAGGTGATGTCTTACAGACCTCTGCAGTATACTTTGGGCCTGAAGGAAGTTCAATGGGTCCGACAAACATCTGCAGCCAGCTCTTGCTGACCCCAAAACTTCTCAGTAAGTAGAGTAAGTAGTCAGGCTTAGCAGAGGACAGATGCCATGCTTTGGTCGAACTGACCACATTTCTTACAAAAGAGTGGGACCAGGATGAGCCTGGTTTGCCCTCTAAATAGCCTGAACTGTTGAAAACAGACATGGGCAGTGAATGTGCTTGATGAAGCTGTCTAGCAGTTACAGAAAGGAACAATCTCTTTTCTGAAGCTATGGTAGAAGTCTCAGAGAGAAGAGACCGGATGGTGCTTCCTTAAGACCCAGGGTAAGCAGCACCCAGGAGAGGCATTGACACATGTAGGGTGCACTGCATTCGTTACAGACAGAGACTGCTTTAGGGCCTGTGCAGTGTGGGGACAGCATTAAAGCACTGTGAGCCAGCACTGCCCCACAGCCCTGAGCCTACAGGGAGCACAGCTGAGATGCTTGCTCTTTCAGTTCTTGCTTTTCTACATTTCATCAGTGCTCTTGTGTACTGCTTTATGCTCTCAGGGTGCAAAGAAGCTTTCTCTCTGTAAAGTGGAAAAAATCAGTCTGTTTAAATACATATTTTTCTTAGCACATATTTTTTCTCATGCAATTAATGAATGAGTATCACCCAATGACACTCACTACTGCCAAATCCATCAGCACTCTGTGTTCTTGTGGACACATTTGTGGCTTGGTGGATATATTTCCCTTATAAAAGCAGCTCTGCCTCCTCTGCTGCTACAGGAAAGGCTCAAACAAATGTCAGAAAGCTGACTGACAGACTGCACAGGCAAAGCAGAAAACCTGATTGTGTTCAGGGGTTGTCAAGTGCACAAAGTAAACAAAAGAATAGATCTATGCAATTTTTCCTTACAAATCTCTTTCAACTCCAGCTCTTATTTTAGATGTAACTTGTGAAAGCGAGCACAGCACAATGACAGTGTGGTTTAAATGTAAAAAG
Organism: Semnornis frantzii; assembly: GCA_013399775.1. Lineage (NCBI taxonomy): Eukaryota > Metazoa > Chordata > Aves > Piciformes > Ramphastidae > Semnornis > Semnornis frantzii. Next base: position 3,187 of record VWYK01109297.1, read on the forward strand.
TCTCATTAATTTTGACAAATATGTTTGATAAATGTTATTAGAACTATCAGAGGCTCAAATCCTAAGCAGCATTGTGTTTCCAGCTGTTTGAAAGGGATGGTTTCCTGAAACTACCACAATCATTTCAGAATCGAGGTGGGTTATTGTCATGCCCTGGGTTTGTCCATCCTTTAAAGCTTGCTTCAAGCTCTTTCCCTCATATTATTTCTGCTAAATGGTCAGCAGCCTTCCTATCCCATGCACAACCAGGACGGAGTAGTAGGGTTTCCATGATACATAGATTAATAGAATCACAGAATGGTAAGGTTGGAAGGGACCTCAAGGATCATACAGTTCCAACCCGCTGCCATAGCAGGGACACCTCCCACTAGGTACAGGTCACTCAAGGCCTCCTCCAACCTGGCCTTGAACACCTCCACAGAGGTTGTGGAGCACAGAATCACCCAACGTGACTGAAGATCACGTTGGGTGATTCTGTGCTTCACAACCTCCCTGGGCAACCTGTGCCAGTGTCACTGCAAACAACTTCCTCCTAACAGCCACTTTCAATCTCCCCTCTGCCACTTCAAACCCATTGCCCCTTGTCCTGGCATTACAAGACCTTGTCAATAGTCCCTCCACAGCCTTCCTGTAGCCTCCTTCAGATACTGGAAGGCTACTCTAAGGTCTCCTGGAAGCCTTCTCCAGGTTGCAGAGCCCCAACTCTCTCAGCCTGTCCTCATAGCAGAGCTGCTGCAGCCCTCTCAGCATCTTTGTGGCCTCCTCTGAACCCACTCCAGCACTTCCATGTCCTTCCTGTGCTGGGGGCTCCAGAACTGCACACAGGACTGCAGGTGGGGTCTGAGGAGAGCTGAGCAAAGGGGCACAATCCCCTCCCTTGCCCTGCTGCCCACACTGCTCTTGCTGCAGCCCAGCACACAGTTGCTGTCTGGGCTGCACTCACACTGCAGCCTCATCTTGAGCTTTTCATCACCCCACACCCCCAGGTCCTTTTCCTCAGGACTGCTCTCAGCCATTCCCCACCCAGCCTGGTGTTGTGCTGCACAGCTTGCATGTCCCTGCTTGATGAGGCTTCTCTGAATACAAATATCTGGGTAAAGTACACTCAGGTTTTGCAGAAATCATCACCACTACCCGTGAACAACAGTGCTTAGACAACTCCCTGCTGCAATACAGACTGCCTGCAGGGCTAACAGAGCCACCCTTCTAAACTGGGATTTACTGTCCTGCCCTCCCAGGGCCTCTCAATCCAAGGGAGCAAGAAAAGGAGTTGCATTTGTGGGGTAGGTTTTAAATTGCTCTTTCTGACAGCGTGATGCAGCTCTGTGCTGCAAGTGCATCTGACAGATATTGGACCCAGGGGAGGATCAGCTTTGAAAAAAAAAAAAAAAAAAAACAACCCACCTTACCCAGGATATTTTTCCTCATTTTTACTTCATTTTCTGCGTTTCTTCTAGCTCCTGGGGTGGACCATTTTCCTTAGCCAAACGCCAGACAAAAGGAGGGGAAAAAAGGAGGAGAGAGGTGCACTGCAATGAGGGGACAGGCAGGTGGTTGGAGGAGAGAACGCATGTAGGGGCACAAAGCAGCTCCCACCAGCTGCAGAAGGCAGCACGGGTTTTGCTGCAGGCTTCAGCCACCTTGTGCTGTGGGGCAGGATTGGCCCCATGGGGCAGCTTTGCTGTGAGCAAGGTGGAGAGGAGCTCCCCATGCCTGCAACTGCCACAGGGTCTGTAACCTCTGGCACAACTCAACCAGTAGAGCTGAGCAATGCTCCCACAGCGCAGCTTTGCCACTTGCTAGAGATGGAAACAGAGCAAACACAGAATGTTTGCACCCACAGCCTTCCCCTTGGCAACTCACTGCTCATACACGGTCCTTTCTGTGCTGAGACAGAAAGAGACGACTGGAGAGGCTGTGGCCATGTGCCTCAGCTGCTGTACACCAGGAAGAATTCGCCCTGTGTCCCACTCACACCCTCCTGCTAGCCAGAGAGCAATGCACACTGGACAGCCACCCCAAAGACCGTTGCCACCTGCTTTTACATGACTGCACTCGTAGCATGGCTACACTTAAAAACATTGAAGATGCCTATATCTGCAACTCACTTGTATTCAAATTATTTTTCACTTTAAAGGTGGAGTGATCTATTCATTTTAATTTTATTTTGTATTTTCCTGGCTCTGCCTAGAAATTCAGATTGAGGCAACATGCAACGGAATGTGTCAAGGTATCTGAAGGCTCCAAATGCACAATTCCAATACTATAATATAGCTCTTTGTTATGCTAATTATTTCTTTCCAGCTGCTCCAGCAATGAGCACCAGCCCGAGCTATCAAAGGGGGAAAAAAACCTCTAGGCAAGCTTTCTGCCGCAGAGACCCTTGCCTCTGTGCTCGAGAGGGGAGCTGTGCCTCTCCTGGCACCAGCAAACCAAAGCTGAGAGGTGAAACAAAACAATTTAATATTGCAGCTTCACTCTCGCTGGGAAGACAAGCAAGGAATTAAAAAGTGCCAGCCTCTCGACAGCAAGGTTGCCATGATTTACATTTTTCTCCCTCCTCCTCCTCCACATGCATCCTCTCACCACTTTTGGGCAAAGTGGAAAAACGAGGCAGTGTGGGAAAACATCCAGTCAAACCTCAGAGACTCTGATGAGGCTCTGCTTTTGGCACCCACCAAGGCTGTGCTATGTGATCTTGAGGGATTTTCAGTCCTCAGGTGTCAGATTCATGACAGCAGAAAATTCTGTGGCTGCCTTATTTAAGTTAAGTTTCCAAACAACAATTAAAAGCATATTTCTTACATTCAAAACTAAAAGAATTAAATTCTTGCCCAGGTTGCCTTTCTATTATTCATGTTGATGTTCAGTTAAAGGAGAGTTTGTCTCGTCCCTGTGTTTCTAGAGCCTAAAAAGATATTTTATTGATAGCACATGGAAAAATTCAAAGGGAAAAAAAGGATCCCTGGCAGCTGGAAGGGGACTGTCTGGGGGCCACCAGCAGCCTGAGAGGCTCAGAAGACCACTGGGAATGTTGGGCAAGCTTATTAGCTGCAATGTCTTATTGATAATGGTCACCAGTGGCATACCTGGAAAGCTGACATTACATCATCCTTAAGGCTCAGACTTAGGAGTGGCTGCTTTCAGCAAGTGGATAATTTCAGACAATAGAAATCTTTGTCTCAGCCTGCACGCAGAATAAGGAAAATGATGTGACAGTAACTTATACCCTACTGACACTTGCAGAATTTTGTTCCTGGTTGTGATGACTTTACAGATTATTTTAATGTTTCAGCATTGGAGCTGTTTTGCAGTGAGGGTAGGTTTCAAGGTTGTGTCGGTGCTACACACCTTACTTCTGATCACAAGCACAAAGTGAAATTGGCCACAATTACACTAATTTGGCTTTTGGTTTACCAGTAGGTTATCTGCCACACAGGGGAAGGGGTCAAAGGTGGAATATTATACAGTCAGCCTCTGCAGGCTAGTCAAGATTTAAAAACCAGTAAATTTGTATTTTATGGATAATAGAATCATAGAATGCTAAGGTTGGAAGGGACCTCAAGGATCATCCAGTTCCAACCCCCTGCCATAGGCAGGGACACCTCCCACTAGGTACAGGTCACTCAAGGCCTCATCCAACCTGGCCTTGAACACCTCCAAGGAGGTTGTGGAGCACAGAATCACCACGTTGGGTGATTCTGTGCTCCACAACCTCCCTGGGCAACCTGTGCCAGTGTCTCACCACCCTCACTGCAAACAACTTCCTCCTAACAGCCACTTTCAATCTCCCCTCTGCCACTTCAAACCCATTGCCCCTTGTCCTGGCATTGCAAGACCTTGTCAATAGTCACTCCCCAGCCTTCCTCCAGCCCCCCCTCAGCTACTGCAAGGCTACTCTAAGGTCTCCTGGAAGCCTTCTCTTCTCCAGGCTGCACAGCCCCAACTCTCTCAGCCTGTCCTCACAGCAGAGCTGCTGCAGCCCTCTCAGCATCTTGGTGGCCTCCTCTGGACCTGCTCCAACACTTCCATGTCCTTCCTGTGCTGGGGGCTCCAGAACTGCACACAGGACTGCAGGTGGGGTCTGAGGAGAGCTGAGCAAAGGGGCACAATCCCCTCCCTTGCCCTGCTGCCCACACTGCTCTTGCTGCAGGCCAGCACACAGTTGCTGTCTGGGCTGCACTCACACTGCAGCCTCATCTTGAGCTTTTCATCACCCCACACCCCCAGGTCCTTTTCCTCAGGGCTGCTCTCAGCCATTCCCCACCCAGCCTGGAGTTGTGCTTGGGATTGTGCCTACCCAGTCGTAGACCTAGCTCCAACACTTCCATGTCCTTCCTGTGCTGGGAGCTCCAGAACTGTGCACAGGACTCCAATAATAGTGATAATATTAGTAGAAATAATAAAGTAACACACATTTCCTGGGTTGCTTTGGTCGTGATTACTGAGACTCGCAGAAAATGAATTCGAGGACAACCACCTATTGAAAGTGCATTGCACTTACAGGGTAGCAACACTCACTGTATGCACACTGCCTGATGATTTGTAACAGAAAGGGTAATTCCGTTTTGAGCCAAAACCACACAACTTTATCCAAGGGAATAAACAACCCCACAGCAGTCATATGGCTAAGAGGATGTGGCTGGTTAGAAATACGTACAGAAATAAGCATAGAGGAGTTCATCCTGAAAGAGTGATGGATGGAGGCAAAACCAAAAAAGAAACAAACAAAAATCACAAGGGTTTTTAGGGTGGATGAAGGAATAGAGCACAGATATACTGAGAGACAGAAATTATTTTGGAGTCAGGGAATAAAAGTGGATTTCAAAATAATCTGCTGCTCAACTCCAACTCCCACTGGCAGAGGCTTTCTCCAACTAGAAGGGTAAATAGAGAGTAGCTGGGTCCACACTGTATGAGGTGGAGGAGGGGGATTGCCCTTTGAAACTCGTGCTGATTAAGACAATGAGGTGGGAGGGAGAAGACAAAACCAACACTAACCAAAGGAGATGGCAGTCAGCTGACACCACCAGGCAAATCTTCTCCAAAACCCACCACCACAGTATCACCTTGTGCCAGCTGACAGTCTGAACAATGGCCTACAAAAAGACTCCAAAACATCAGCCAGCAAACTTCCAGAGAGCATTTAAGAACAGGCACAGCTCCCAAGTAAAAAACCTATATTAAAAGTACAAGGCAGTGAGTGAACAGTGGTAGCAATGTTGTGGCTTCGCAGAGATGTGCAGCTGTGGGCCAGTTTCTAATGGAGGAGGCATGGCCACCAACCCTTCACTCTCCTTTGCAGCAGACAGGGGCTTTAGCTGCTGCAGGAGGAGGCATGGCCACCAACCCTTCACTCTCCTTTGCAGCAGACAGGGGCTTTAGCTGCTGCAGGAGGAGGCATGGCCACCAACCCTTCACTCTCCTTTGAAGCAGACAGGGGCTTTAGCTGCTGCAGAAGGCAGACGCAACCCACAGTGCCGACAGCTGAGCCTGGCAGCCTGTTCCACGGGGAGAGCATCGCTGCAGGAGGTGGCACCAAAACGCCTGAACTTGAGCAGGCAGACCATTTATCTCCTTCCTGCAGCCCTGGTACGGCAGGTTAGATGCTCTCTGCAGGAAACTGGAGAATGATGCTGTATTAATTAAGAATTACTAGCCACAGAAGAGAAGTTATTTTTCAAAGTCAGTACCTCCCTGGTTTGGGGGTTTGGGTTTATTTTCCATTCACTGTGCATACTACTGAGTGTATACAGCCTAGGACCCATCTGTGCCTTTTCCTTGCTCTCCCTGCACTCCTCAGACTGGAAACATGAAGGTTAATAGAAGTTCATGTACTTTCTTATAAAATCACAGAATCATGGGATGCTGGGGGTTGGGAGGGAGCTCAAAAGATCATCTGGTCCATCTGGTCACCTAGAGTAGGTCACACGGGAGTGCATCCAGACAGGTTTTGAATGTCTCCAGAGAAGGAGACTCCACAGCCTCTCTGCTCAGCCTGTTGCAGTGTTCTGGCACCTGTCCTTTCAGCTGGTCTGGTGAGAAAGCTCTGTGTACTCTGCAGTCTGCACCACGAGCTCTGTGTACTTTGCAGTCTGCACCGCTTGTGCAAAGCCACAGAAGTGAGACCCTGTTACAACTTAAGGAGAGAGAAAGGACAGGCCACCTACAGCCCAATGTAACTGCTTTCACACCATTACTCCACTGGGGTCTAACTAAGCTAACCTATCCCAGGTCCTCTAACCTGGAAAGCCATGGACCCCAAATGGTAAATCCAGTCTGGTCTTACAGCCACAGCTGCTTTGCTTCATGTCATCTGCAGAGAGCCAAGAGGAGCAAAGGTCTTATCCTAAGACTGCTCAGCCCCAGGACTGGTCTGTGCTGAGTCCCCAGCGCAGCCCTGGCTGGCTGGGTACACCTCACATTAGCAGCCTCAGGCCTTGCTGCTGCAAAGGCACTGGGCACCCTGCCATGGCCGTGTTTACATTAGAGAAAATGGACCTCACAGAGACAGTTTGAAAACACCACAAGACAAACTTTTGTAAACTCCCATGGTTTAGTCATCTTTCCCCATCTGTCAGAGAAGTTAAAGTGAGATTGAGAAAACACAGGAAATTACTGTGTATTCCAAGCAGTCGTGACTGAGCAGCTTGGCTGCTACATGGGATGGCTTGTGGAAGATTCACATCTCCTAGCATTTCCAGCAAGACCCTTTGCAGCGCTTCCCTGGCTGTGGGAGCAGACTCCGCACACTCTGCCAAGAAAAGCCCCTGGGGTGCTTCACACAGCTGCAGAAAACCTCATCCCAATCCTGAGGATCCCAAAAGGGCTGCCTCTAGAAAGCCAGGGCAGCCTCTTTCTTCAAGGTTGCAAAGCAAGGGACAGGCAGTGAAAAAGTTTAGGTCCCTTTGGGAGGCTTCCATGTGAGACTTTTGCTAACTGAGTAAAACACCAGACAAAATCCTTTACCCCACAGCAGTGTCTCTGATGTGACTGACTGGCTTTCTTTGTGATAAACTAAAATTTCTCTTATCAAAATTCCTGGAATGAGTAAGCAGCAATTGCATTCGCTACGACTCTGTAGCCTTTATCTCAAAAGGCAAGGAAAGGGCACAAGTTGAAGGCGGGCTAGAAACCACCTCCACATCTCTGCTTCAGCCGTACCCCTTTAATCACCAGATCACTACTGGAGCAGCAGTATGAGCTACTGACAGCTGGAAAGGCCATTTAGCTAGGAAAGGTTGCAATTGGCATGGGCCTGCAGAGGGGCCACAAAGCAGCTGAGACGCTATACCCCAGTTAGTAATTTATTTGATTTAATTCCCCTTGAGACCATGTTGCACCTCTGCACTGGCTCCCTGTTTCCCCTACATGCACCCAGGGTACTGCCTGGCAGCACCTTCCAGTCTTCAGTAAAAGGAAGGCTGGGTATATGAGAGGCATAAAAGGTGGAAGGCAGACACACAGGAAGATGAAATGTAAAAAAGAAGTCTCCTTACCACAACTTTGCTTTGGGGTGTAACACCTTCAGGACTGAAAGAAACCCTTCATGCCTGTGGCACAGCCAGCATTTGTTTTCTCTGTGGAGCCAGCTGGCACTGCAAACCAGCTGAGGCTATTTGAGTGCTGGGGATGCTCATGTTGGGCTGGTTCAACTGATTAGCTAATGCAATAAAAAAAGTAAAATTTTACCAAAAGTATAGAGGAAGCACAGCAGTCTCATGTCACAGGTTTTGAGAAAATAACCATTTTTTTCAACTCAGATAAACTATGCATTTCCAAGGGAAATTTATTACCTGGTAGGAAGCAATCCTGAAGATAAAATGTCACTTCTGTTCTTAGCAACAGCAAAACAGATCTGACAACAGGAGCATCTTTTTCTGTTGCTGTTTTCTATGTATTATTTTTGCAATGATTAGCCTGCCAAAAGGTACGGTACTTTATGGTGTTACGCTCTAGGAGCAAAGTACCTCACCACACAGAAGAAAACAATCACCATAGGCAGTAGCTCTTTTGTCCAGTTCCTCCAGGCAGGTAGGCCAGGAAGATTAGAATTCATTTAGCAGTTATGCATGGGACACATGGATGAAAGGCATAATCTTGGAAAGTCACTATTTCCTGAAAATACTAACAAAATGTCCTTAATGATGGAGTGTGCAATGGGGAGAAGGTTTGTACTCCTCACATGCTCTAAATCAAACCTAAGTTAAACCAGGAAAATCCATTCAGCCAAGCCCAAGTTGGAAATCCTATCAAGGTCTATTGCATTTCTGGCAATTGAACGGGGGTGTTCCCAGATCTTTTCTAAGGTGAAGTGCCTCTGCCACTTCCAAAGCAAACAGGATAAGTCAGTGGGCTCCTGAGTCAAATACCTCTACTTCCAGTATTTGCTAATATTTTAGCGAGGCAGGGTCCAAAGGAAAGCATGAAAGATCCTAAGGCCAATCTTCATCATATGTCATTTCATCCTGCTGACACTCAGTAGATTGTCAAGAGTGGCAACAGATGAATTTCTGCATGTCTCTGGAACTAAAGAAGCTGTTAGAGGGCAGAGTTGACAGAGAGTTCAGCTGATCCATCACTTCAGCTGGTGCACATTCACTTCAGAAGGCTCTGCAATGGGTTACGTCTGCAGGCTTCTTCTTGCAGTCCGAAGAGCCCCTGCGGTCAAAAAACCTTTTGGCCTGCCCTAAAGCGTTTGCTGATTTGTGGTTTGGGCAGCATTGGCCAGATGTTTTCCTTGGCCATACATGCAAGTCTGCAGAGAAATCCACTGCTTCTTAGTGCACCTTCAGACAGTCCCAAAGGCTCCTGAAAACCCCAGTAAGGCTGAGCTCCATCCTGGACTCGGCCTGCAGTGAGCAGTCAACTGCACTGTAACCTCTGCAGCATGCAGCAGACTGATCAGATGGCATTTCATAGAATTATAGAATCATAGAATGGTAAGGTTGGAAGGCACCTCAAGGATCATCCAGTTCCAAACCCCTGCCATAGGCAGGGACACCTCCCACTAGTACAGGTCACTCAAGGTCTCCTCCAGCCTGGCCTTGAACACCTCCAGGGAGGGAGCAGCCACAACCTCCCTGGGCAACCTGTGCCAGTGTCTCATCATCCTCACTCCAAACAACTTCTTCCTAACATCCACTTTCAATCTCCCCTCTGCCAGTTCAAACCCATTGCCCCTTGTCCTG
>VWYK01109299.1:8740-34481 GCA_013399775.1 Semnornis frantzii
CAACTTTGATATATTCAATTAAAATGAACTTATTAACCAGAATATGGTGTAGAGTAGCATTGCAGATGTCATAAGAAGCTGTATTTGCTATAGGATTATAGAATGATAGACCAGCTTGGGTTGGAAGGGACTTCTTTAAAGTCATCTAGTCTAACCTTGCCACAGTGAGAAGAGACATCAACTAAATCAGGTAGACAGGATCTGTCTGGAAGGGTGTGCACAGCTTATTTTTGTGCCTTAGGAAATCCTGCCTTTTATTACCAAGAGGGGTGTGTGGTGTTCTAGAACTTCCCAGGAGAAGCATAGGTTTTTTGGGCCTGTATTGTTAAGGCAGTGTGGTGGGGGCCTGTTAACTTGAGATTTATTTGCTTCTTTTCGTTATGTTGGTGATTTTGGCACAACAAAATCCCACATGTAACTGATTTTTTTTTAATATATATATTATTTGAATATAAACATGAGAAGGTGGAAAAGGTTGTTTTCCAGGCTGTGGTTTCTCATTCTCATCCAAGTACAGTGCTTGCCCAAGCTGTCCTTGGAGCAATGCTCTAGGACACACAGTGCTGCTGGCTGAAATGCAGGAGGCTTCAGCCATATGCTACCTTCCCTGCTTGAGAGAGATGCTCAGGATTTGCTATCATGCCTCTCTGGTGAGAGGTTCCTGCTGCTACAGAGTTAGGGAACGCATGCATGCATATTCCAGGGGAGAAGCACTGCATGTGTGCATGAGTCAAACAAAATACCAAACTGGTCCTTCATCTGAAGATCTCTGGTTTGAGGCTCAGTTATAGCAGCTGCAAGACTGATGCTGGCAGCAAACCCACTTGGTTCTTAATGGGGAAAGTGCTTTCTGCTAAAAGTAAAAGCCAAGATGCCAGAAGGCAGCAGGGTGATAAGTCACTGAAATTTACAAGAACTCTTGCAAATATGCTTGGTCATATGAGCTCAACTTTTGCAATTTGTCTGCCGAGAAGAACTGAAGAAACTTCTCATCTCAGAAGTTCAGAGAATCGTTTAAAGTTTATTCCAGAAAAAAAAATGAGTAATGTTTAATCACTCTGTCCCAGCTCTCTAGTACCTTTTGTTGATGTTTTTCCTCCTTTGCTTTGTCTCTTTTCCCCATGGTACATCTCTGTCCTCCCACAATCATGTACACAAATGACTCTCTGCAGCTGTGAGCTTACCTTCTGCCCGTGATTCACTGAGCTGTCACACAACTAACTCAAGAACTCTTTAGCTGAGGGACCATTTGTCAGTGTTCATCAGAAACTAACCCTCATGTCTCAGAACACATCACCTCACCCAAGATGGTCTGGTGGGAATATGAAGGATAAGTGCAGTAGCTGAGATGTTATTTGCAGGTTGCTTATGTCTTCCAGCGGCATTATTTGTGAGGGTTTTGAGTAGGATTAGGTCTTAGCACACTTGGGGAAGCTTTCTAAACACTGTTGACTCAGAACCAAAGCAAATTCACTTAATCCCAGCTGATAATGCAATTGGTGCCAAAACTGTTGTAGAAATCAGTTAACTTTTTCAGTAGCTTAGGTCTTCATCTTGCATGTATGTAAATAGGACTGGTGCTGGAGAAGCCATTGAAATCAGAACATCTCAATTGGAAGTGGGAAGATTCTTAATGGTTTAATCAGATCCTCAGGCTTGAATAAATGCCATTTTCACAGAATGACAGATTATCTTTGGTTGGAAGAGACCTTTAAGATCTAGTCCACCCTTCTGCCCAGCAATGCAAGTCACCACCAGAACATGTCCCTAAGCACGGATCCACACACTGTTTAAATATCTTCAGGGATATTCTCAGGGACTCCTTCATTGCTCTGGGCAGAATAATTCCACTATTTGATATTGAAAAGGTCAGGTGCAAGGTCTGATGGCTGTGTTCTTCAGTGATCTGTGCTTGGGAGCTTTGTGGTGATGTTCTTGGGGGATTTTGCCAGAGCTGCAATCAGAATATTCAATGTATTTGCAGTTGGGAAGATCACTACTCAAAATATTTTATTCGCCAGTAGGACACTGGCTATCAAAATGAGATTTAAGTCTGACCAGCTTCTAGTTATGGCTGGCTTTGTAGCTGGGACTTTTGGCCAATTACTAGTGGCAAGGTATAGATGGAAAGTCAAGTAATAGCAAGGCACATCTTCTTTCAGTGGATGTCAAGTTTAGAGATCAAGTTTGGAGTTGAGTGCTTTCATTTCAGTTAGTCTTTCCAGGACTCAGTTCTCTGATTTTTGTCATGATGCTTTCCTCAAATGAGAGAGAGCAAATCAAACTGGAGAGCCAAGCCATTCCTCAAATGAAACAGCAAGTAACCCAGGGTGGATTTCCAACAGCAGGTATCTGGCATGAACTTCGGTGGCAATTGGCTGCAGGAGTTGGTAGCCTCAGTCTTTCTTTAAATTGACTTTAAGATTCAGTGGAAAATTAGACTGAAGGTTCTGTCTGCACCCCCTTGCAGCCTTTCCATATTGGACTGTGTAAGAGAATCTTATCTGGGAGAGGAAAGAAAGATTAAAAGTTTTGTTTTAACTTCCCATTCTAATAGAAATAAATACTGCCTATGTAAACACACAAAAAAAACCCCTCTCCCTTTCCCTGATGCACTGTTGCTGTGGTTGTTTCCATGCAATCTAAATGCTTTGACCCAGGGAGAGGAAAATCCCTTCCTTGTGGCAGTGACCTCAATTGTTGCTGCTCTGGGAGTTCTCCTCATGGTCTGTCTTGGTTCTTAGTGAGAGCTTTGTTTACAGCAAGGCCAGTTAATCCCTCTTCCATCCTATCTGCTCCTTTTTTCATGGCATTGTCTCCTACATTCCTAGTGGATGTACAGGGAGCAGCCAGTGTCACTGTGCACCTGTGCATGCTGTGATTGACTTGGAAACTGGTACAGGCTGCTCCTACAAGGACCTGTGCTAGGAATTGGTGTAATGGATGAATAGGACTCACTTGTGTTGTGCTGGAATTTGAAGATCATCCACGAAAAAAGGGGCCTGTATCTGGTGGTGTCCTGACCTCATAACTGAAACAGGTTTAAAAGATGGGAATCATGAACATACCATAGTGAAAGGAGGATGTAACCTTCTGCCAAATAACCTTCTGTTCAGGTCAGCGAGCTTATTAGGATGCTGTGCATCGTTTCAGAAAGGAAAAAACAATCAGACCTTTTTTTCAGCTTAATAAAACTGATTGGACTTTAAGTTTTGAATTTTTGATGGAAAAGCAGATGGGCTGCGTGAGGTCTCTGAGGATTCCTGTGCTCTTCTGTTCTGCTTGAATAACAGCTGATGGACAGTTTGCTTTTCATAGTGCCTGGCCTATAAGGCACTGTCCTAGGTTGCACATCTCTTTGACCTGCCAAACTTTGCCTCTGCCCTTAGAGAATGCTCAATTTCTGTTTGTTTTCTGGCTAGAATCAGTTGCAGTTCAGAATATTTAGGAAACTCAAGTGTTGTTGTGCAGAGTTGAAGCTAGGTAAATGGCCTTACTGGCCTCCTAGGATTTTTTTGCTGAAGAGTGCATGTTTGGTTTCATGCAATTACTGTGGAATAACCCACCAGGAGGTCAGCTCTTGACAGAGCGTTCACCAGGGTCTGTGTCCTCTCCCTCCCAAGCTGGGGAAGGTTGCCTAGATTTCAGAGAAAGCCAAGGATGTCTTCTTAGTTTGTGTAGTGGGTAACTAGAGCTGTAGAAAAATGAGTGTCAGAAGATGCCATCTGGTGAAGGAGAGGGCTGCTCGCCATCCTTGTGTGCTCTTGGCAGGAGCAGGACTGATGATGCGAACTCTCATTTCCCTGTGGAAAGGCTGATGCTGCTTCTCTTTGAGCTTTACAACTGTGCTTCAGTCCTACACATACCCAGGATACTTGTGGAATGTCACAGCCACCTGGGCCTCCCTTTGACTTTGTTCTTCAGTCAACAACATCCTTGACATTTCAGAGAGAAGATTGTAGTGCAGGAACAAAGCACCCTATCGTGTGCCCAGCCTTCAGTTTTTACTGGCACTCTTGAGATAGTTTCCATCTGGTTTGATGCTTGTACAGATCTGCAAATGTGCCAACAGCTGCTGCTTTCACCACTCACCGTTTGGGAGTGTTGCAGAGACCAAGGGCATGTGCTGCTGCACAGGAAGTACTCGCTGGGCTTCTCCACCCATGGCAAGTAATCAAAGGTTGTTAGTGGAAAAAAGGGTTTGAACTATAAACTCTGGATTAGCATGTGGTGAAAGACTTGTTTTTTCCATGTATCTAACCTGGCAGGATTTTCAGATGGACTGCTGTCCCAAAGCACAGCACAACCTGAGTGTGGCAAGGGTCTCACTTCTGAAAGATATCTTTCTCTGTTTTTATCTCTTCAGCTGATGCTTGCTTCTCTACTTGAAGTGGAGCGACTGTCCTTCAGTGAAGGTGTTACTAACCCTGGGCTGGCTTATTTTTAGCAGCTGGTGGAGCCCTCAATTTTCCAACTTCCTACAAATAAACATCAAAAGCTTGGATTAGGTTTGTGCAGCACAAAACTGGGATTTAAACTGAGGTTGGGAGTCGAATCAGTGGTAGACTGCAAGCTTAGGAGAATCAGTGCTGAGGCTTTAAGTTTTGTGTGCTAGGCTTCTGCTGTGGGTGACAGTTCTTGGCTGAAGCATCACAACTGAACCAAGTGAATGGATGAAATTAAGGGGAAGATAGGAGAAAGGCTGTCCTTAGTGGATCTCAAGTCAAAAGCTGAAGAAATAACTTTAAATGCAAGGATGTGTCGCCAAGAACAGCTGAGAGTGTGGATTGCAAGTTTTCATGCTTGAAGTAGTCGTATTGGAAACTCGAGTTATGCTGCTATGTGCTTGAAACTTGAGGTTCTTGAGGTCTCCTTTAATGACAATTCTTAAATGAAAGAGAAGTGGCAATAAATTCACTTTGTACTGTGCGATGGGAACTGTATCTACTGGAGTAGGTTATGTCAGTATCAGTTCCCTGGTGGATTCAGAGGCTGTTTCATTTGTTTGGATTGTTTCGTGCACGTAAATATGAATCTCAAACCAGGATTGGGGAAAAACTTTTGGATCGGAGATGTTGAGAGGGAAATGGAAGGGAAGCTTTTTTCCAGGCTGGTTCCTCATTTTCTTGTATAACAGTATGGATCAAGTGAGCACCACAGAGAAATGGTTTTTGGTGATTCAGTGTTTCTGGTTCCAGCCTGGAGTGGATGGAGGAAACATATCTGCACTTCAGTAATGCGAGAACTGTCTTGAGGCTTTAGGCAAAGGCTCAGTTCAGGTATGTCAAACAACTCTGTAGTTGGTCAGAAAAACAACAACCTTATCCTACAACTTGTGGAATATGCCCAAAGCAATGCTTTATACATTGTTCCAGGCCAAAGGGAGGCGTTCTGGAGGCACCAGACTCCAATATTTCTGGTATAGGTTTCTCACACCCATGTTTCCTTATGAGGCAATGTAAACATAGCTTGATCAATGCCTAATTTATTACCCTAGAAATAGCACTGGAGAGCTGGCACTGAACCAAATGTGGCTAGGGAGAGGGTTTATTATGCTTGACATGAGTGAAATGATAGATATAATACATGTATGAAACAACAGGGAGAGGAGGCCTGGGGTTTCGATGAGCCAACTTGATGATATTTTTAAGGAGCTGTGTCTGGCAGGTCCATTGGCTGCTGTTGCAGCTTTCAGGAACTCTTAGTAAAACTGCTAAAAGATCCCAGTGCTGTGACCCTGGAGCACACAGCATAAGGAACTGGACTTTAGCTGTAGCAAATAACTCATCCCCATCATCTTGCTGAGGGGGAAGTGGGAATAGCTGTAACAGCATGAAAGGAAGTCCAGAGATCTGTTCCTTAACCTCCTGAATCTGGTCAAGGATGTTGATGGTAATGTGTAAATGGATTGGCTGAGAACTGGTAACATTCTCAGTGTGTCACCCAAGTACTTAGGTTTCCAAAAGGATGTGACCGTGAGTGACTAAGTGAAATGGGAGCAGGACAAGGCTGTTGTAATTACTTATGAACTGATTAAAGTGTTCCTGTGTGCTTCAAGCTTCTGAAAAATCATCCCTGGATTCTTCACAGCTAATGCTTTTAGGAGTGAGACCACCTATCAAAACAGAAATGGTCCAGCAGTGTCTGAATCTGAGGACAAGTGGCATTACTCAGGTGGTCATTGCAGTTCTGGGGCAGAAAGTTTGGTTGTGTCCATTTTGTAGTAATCTGGAGTGACCCACTAGGAAGTGACACAGTGAAAATGTTTGGACTACATGAGATCTGCTCTCCAGATACTGGAAGTGACTAGTTGTGTCAAAGGAGTGTATGTCTGTGGAAGCTGATCTTAGGAAGATGTAAAGTGATGCAGACTATTACACTATGACCAGGTGTGGGTCCAAAACAAAGCTCTGATTTTGGATGTGACTGCAGATCTAAGAATCAAAGAGCTTTATTCTGCTATGAAGCATGTGTGTGCAGTCAGCCTCTACCTCCCATCTGCATCACAACTTAATCATTATTTCATATTTATGAAGGACTTCATGGGGAAACCTCAACATCACCAGTTCTTGGCTAGGTGTATGAAGAAGAGCTTGAGTCCTCTAGGCTAGATCACAGAACCACAGAAACATTCAGGTCAGCGAAGCCCCTCAGGATCACCAAGTCCAACCCATATCCCTACTCTACAAGGTTCACCTTAAACCATAACTCCAAGCATCACATCCCAATGACTTTCAAACACATCCAGGGTTGATGACTCCACCATCTCCCTGGACAGTCCATTCCAATGCCTGATGCATGATATCTACCAAACAGGTCAAGCTGGGCTGGAGGAGCAAGGATATACAGCCTAGCATTCAGCTAGCAATCTGTGGCTTACCTAGCTGGATTCATTTTCTTGCTGTCCAATTGGTAATGTTCACTTGTATTTGTTACTTGGTGACACAACTGTGACAACACTTTCAGAGCTGCAAAGTCCATCCTGTTCCTTGGTTGTCACTATGGGGAGCCTTCACCAGCAAAAACACTGAGGTGTGTGTTCTGCTAAGATCCACACGTGGCTCTTTAAGCCTGTGCATGGTTATACTTGCAAGTACTGATAGTCCAGGAGGTGCTTGGCAGTGTGCATTTGAAGCACATACTTGAACTGAAAACAAGGGAAAGGGGAGTGGATTGATGCAAGCTGAAGCTAAAAGAGCACTTGTTTTTCTTTCTCTTACTTGAAAACTGTATAGTTCTAGAACAATCTGCCTTCGAAAGATAGGCAAAAATAAGCAAAGAATTCACTGGAAAACTTCAGTGCCAAAGAAAACAATCATCAGGTTTCCTGATTTGGTGATGAGCAGACTGTCTAGGCTGCTGCATAGTCTTGAAGATGCAGGACTGGGACTGTGGAATTGATTTATCAGTTACTTGCCAGAGAACGTCAGTGCTGGTGTGACCCAAGTGCCCCAGGCTACTTCACACTTTCTAGATGCATCCTTAATAGAAATTCAGTGTGTGAGTGTCTTCAGGCAAAATGAACTATACTTGTAAAATGTCTAATCCAAACTAACAGATACAGCTCAAAGGTTTTGGCTGCCACATCCACCGACTAAACTGTGGCTCTTGCAGGGAGTGGATAGATGAGGTCTTTTCTGACAGATCTTGCTGAAATTTGCTTTGTTTAGAAAAGGGCAAAAGTGGTTTCTGCTCAGTACTGTGGAATTAGCAGAGAAACACTGAAGTGAGCAAGGCTTCAAGTGTGTTTTCTTGGTGTTAAATTTGGAGTAACGCAGAGTGGGGGGAGAAAGTATCATGTATTTCTGCCTACAGCATTTGCATTAGCTAAAGGAAATATGCTATTCCTTAGAGAAATTATCCTGCTCTCCCCTGGGCTGTATCACCCAAGCAGTGCTGCAGGGGACAGAGTGGCTGGAGAGCAGCCAGACAGAAAAGTACCTGGGGGTACTTGTAGATAGTAGCTGAATGTGAGCCAACAGTGTGCCCAGGTGGGCAGGAGAGCCAATGGTATCCTGGCCTGGATCAGGAGCAGTGTGGCCAGCAGGAGCAGGGAGGTCATTCTGCCTTTGTGCTCAGCACTGCTCAGGCCACACCTTGAGTGTTGTGTCCAGTTCTGGACCTCTCAATTCGAGAGATGCTGAGGTGCTGGAAGGTGTCCAGAGAAGGGCAGCAAGGCTGGGGAGGGGCCTGGAGCACAGCCCTGTGAGGAGAGGCTGAGGGAGCTGGGGGTGTGCAGCCTGCAGAAGAGGAGGTTCAGGGCAGACCTCATTGCTCTCTGCAGCTACCTGAAGGGAGGTTGGAGCCAGCTNGGGCTGGGTGAGCTTGGAGGTCTCTTCCAACCTGGCTGATTCTATGATTTTATGATTCTTTAGAATAGTGGGTGCACTACAAAGAACTGCTGCATCATTTTCCATATTTTCTTATTGCCTTTAAGTCTTCAGCCTGTTGACAAAATTGCATGTTCTCATGTTTGCTCAAATCTGCTTTTATTATAAGTCATTCATAAGAAGTTCCATCTAACCTTTAGGAGGCATGTCCTTACTTTGAGGGTGGCAGAGCACTGAAATGGACTGCCAGAGGTGCAGTGGAGTCTCCATTTTTGGAGTCACTCAAAACCCAACTGGATGTCATCTTGTGCAACCCAATCTAAATGAACCTGCTTTAGCAGGGGAGTTAGAACTAGATCTCCAGAGGTCCCTTAAGTCCACTCTGTTCTGCAATCCTTCCATCATGATTCAGAAAATGGTTTTAGTTGAAGGCTAATTTCAAGGACTTGGATTTAGTTCAAGGATTTTGAGGTTGATGTCAAAGAGTCTGGCATAGCTCAGTACAGTTCTAGTTAAAAGGTGTGTTTTCTGTGCCCAGTATCCCATGTGGTTGGTGGTGTCTGGGCAGGGAATCAACAAGGAACCATTCTCTGAGCAAGTGAAACATCTTTCACAAATTGCACCAGGTTGGAAAGACCTTTGAGATCATCAAGTCCAACCATCCTTAGGCTGCAGAAGGTACAGCAGCAGCTGTCAAGAACCATATCCCTTGTTCCCCGTGACAGTTGTGCAAGTCACCAACAGCTGCCCCTTCTTTCACAATCAAGCATTTTGAAGTAGTTGAGGTGAAGTGTTTATGCTACTGGACATTTTGTTTAGTTCATGGCCCTTTTTGTTTTATTCCTCTTTTTGTTTTCAGAGGAGCTGCAAATGAGTGGCACGCGTGTGTCTTGGTGTAAATAAGAAATGTCTGGCTCCTCCTCAGTGATGCTTCATACTCCACCTTTCATCTAACCTTGCTATTGAACCTCCCTGTCTTAGAGGTGCTGGATTACTGTGACCTCTCTTCTGGAGAACATACTACTCAGAGTGGTTCAAGGAAATGCTGATTTGAGTGCCCCAAGAGAAAGTAAACACCAAAGGGAAAAACAAGCTACTTAATCTCACTTACTGCAGTTTTAGATAGAGAACCTCAAGAAAAGGCTCTTTACCATGTGCAATGTTTGGTATTAAGGGTAATGACCTCCTAAGAGGCACAGGCTAGCATGTGAGTGTACATCTTCACTGGATTCTGAGAAGCTGTTGGAGTGAGACAAAAAATACTTCTGTGGAAATCAAAATGTTTACAAAGGGCTAAAGATTAGAGGGAAAGAGAACTTCTTGGGGTATGATACTATTAAAGTCATCTTTCAGAATTCTTAGGAGGGAATATGACAGGTTAGCATCTTTCAGCTCTGAAATAATTTCTCATTATAACAATCTCGATGTTGATATTTTTCTTTGGAAAGTCCCTTCAAAGTTTGTTTTTTTCAAGTAAAGCAGTCTTAATCTGTTAAACATGTTTATGCTTTGTCAAACTAGTTGTTATTTGCAGTTTTTTGAATTTCTAAAATTCTACCCTTAAATATACAAGCTAATTAGAGTGTATAAACTCTGCACTCAGTGCTACAGTTTTTGCTGTCATATTTAATTCCTGAGATACAAGTTTTTTTATCACAAAATCCCAGCATGGTGGGAGTTGGAAGGGATCTGTGGACCTCATCCAGTCCAATTCCCTTGCTAAAGCAGGGTCACCCACAGCAGGTTGCCCAGGAGGACTTGGAACCTCTCCAGAGAAGGAGAGTCCTCAACTTATCTGGGCAGCCTACTCCTTCCCTCACAGGAAAGAAGTTTTTCCTTATTTTTAGGTGGAACCTCGTGGATTCTAGTTTGTGCCTATAGGTCCTTTTGCTGGCTACCTCTGAAAAGAGTCTGGTCCCATTGTCTTGAATCCTGCCTTTCAGGTATTTGTAGACATGACATATGTGTATTTTCCTTTGTAGAAATACAGCCTGTGCAATGGTCTCCATCCTCCAGTGCAGCTGAGATAAACAGGGAATGTGAAAACTCTTTTCCAAATTTTCTTGCTGGATGAGACTGTACATATGCTGTTGCTGCAGTTAAAGTAGGAGAGGTCCTTTTGCTGAAGGATGGGTGATTTCAGGTCTGCTCAGGTGGTTCCTGTATGCTTTGTGTGGTTCTGTATAATCCTGAAACTTCTAATCCTGTTCTATTACTAAAGCAAATTGTGGTCTTGAAAGACCTACAAGAACAAGGAAGAACAGACAGATTTTATTCTGGCAGCAGGCCTCTGGGGCTGGCAGGTGTCCTCTTCATTCCTTGTTGTACCTAAATCACTAGAAAGTCTTTTTCTGGATCCAGTGAAAGCAGAGTGTTTTACTTGTTTCTCATTAACTGCAGACACTGTCAAAAGCTATCAAGATGCTTAACATACGGAGATACCTTGAAGTGTTGTGTGGATTTTGAAGGCTAAGGAAACGAATGATAGGAATGCAAAGGATGAAAGTCAGACTTAGCTTTCATAGTGTTATCATGGAAACAAAATCTGTGCTTGAAGAGCTTGTTTGCAGTGCTTTCATGGAATAGTTTGGTTTGAAATGTACCTTGAAGCTCATCTAGTTCCAATGCTCCTGCCACAGGCAGGGACACCTCCCGCTAGAGCAGGATGCTCAAAGCGACATCCAAGTTGGCCTTGAACGCTGCCAGGGAGGGGGCATCCACAACCTCCCTGGGCAACCTGTGCCAGTGTCTCACCACCCTCACCGGAAATACTTTATTCTAATCCTCAGTCTTCAATCTGTCCTCCTCAAGCTTCAATCCATTTAGCTACTCTGTTAGGACTTGGATATAGAAACTCCTGAAGGCTTCTGCAGAAAGGATTGATTCCTGGGAGGAAGCCATCTAGCTGAGAACGGTAAATGAGTGCCTGCCCTGACGGTAAAAGCCTTTTTCTCCTGAAATCCCGCAACGGCAGGTGGCGTCAGCAGAGTGCGCCGGGAGCTGGGCAGCGGTGCGGGCAACCGCGGAGCCTGCGGCGGCTGCACCGTGGGGAACAGGCGGCGCTTTGGGCCTGTGCGCTGTACACCCGGGAATTTGCAGCTTGGTATAGGTTGATTGGACTAATGCAGCAGCAGAGATAGTAAACCTTTCACTTAGAAACTCAGTTTTCTTTGTGCTCTGCCGGTTGAGCTGTTGAAAGTGACGCTGCGAGCAAAGGGATGCAAAGGTGCAACCTGCCTTAGCTACAGGTTCCAAAGAGCTGATCGTGTTAGATGTGCCACTGCTCCATTTCAGCAAACAGTCCGAAACAGGGTAAAAAGTCTTCCTCATCAAGCACTGTTTTCTTTTGTTTTCACTGCACTCTCAAGTGTTTTGTCTTTGGGGGTTTGTTTGTTTTTAAAACTAGACTGCACAGAGCCTTTGAGTTGCACAAAGCATTTCCAGCCTCCAGCTCCAGAGTGCTCTCTGTTGCAGTCATGCCTCAGTGAAAAGCAGTAAATGTTATTAGAATAGAAAAAAAAATGAAGTATGTACTAAAAGTATACTTAAAAAGCAATAATTATTAAAGCCAGCTTAAGCTTTTATTCAAAAGAAAGTCTTCCTTATTAAAGGCTTTGTTTTTATAATGGCTGAAACTTTTCTCCAGGTCTGATATTTAATTCAGCTGTCGGTGTGTTTTAAGTTACTTCTATACTGTAAACTAAAACTGATCATTGAAGAGAAAGCAGTGAGATAAAAGCCTAGGACTATCTGTGTTCCATTACACAGCTGGTGCCTTCAGAGAAAACCAAACAATTGCTTTAATATTTGTCATTTTGTGATGAGTGCTGGAAACTCCCCTGCAGAGCCTGGATGATTAGAGGCCTCGTTGATCATCTGTGCACCTCTTGCAGGGGTTATCTGTGCTTATGCTTTTAAGTTTCTGAATTCACAGTTCAGTAGCTTGGGCAGGGCTGGTTGACAGTACTTAGCAGGTAAATTTATACAACAGTAGAAAAGGGAATACACTTCTTCAGTATTCTGTATTCAAGTCTGATTCCTTGTCATACTCTGGGCACCTGTTGTGGGTTTAAAGAGCTGACAGGATGAACCTCTTAAATGAATTGGAGAAAAAATATGTTTGGAGAGTTACAGATAGAAGTTACAAGGCAGATAAAAAATCCATAGTGAACCTCCTTGAATTTTCCCCCAACCCAAAAGTAAATCTATAATCTACAGTGCTCCAACCCTCCCCCCCCCGCCCATACCTCTGTCATCCGGTAGCCTCTGGAGGCCCCAAACCAGGCCTGCTCCTTATATGTTTGTACTGATAAAGCAGCTCTAGCCAGACACAGGGCTGGAGAGGGAGGAAAGGAGAGTGAACTGGCCTCACCCTGAGTTTATGAAAAGATAGCAAAATTGTTATTAAATCCCATAATCTTCTAGTCCCTAGAGGATTTTTAACCCTATAGTTTGCAACCTGGGACAGCACCTTGTGTCCCAGACTCTTCTGAAAACAAAAAGAGTTGACTTTCAGTGAGCAGTGACTGCTGTCTGCCTGCTCAGTGCTTTAAGTAATCTCCATGTGATGCTCTGGAGTAGCCCAGCTCTGTTGTGTGACTGCTGGAGAGTTGAGCTGTCCTCCTGCATTGGGATGTGTACTGAAGTGATTCTTCAGGCCAGAGGAGCTGATGTGTGCTGTCATACAACACTTTTGAGGCAAACAGTCTTAGGCAATGGTGTTGTTCAGGACTTTGTCTTGTGTTTTGTAAGGAGCAGCTGTGGAGAAGCCTGTCCAAGTCTGTCCTGATTGTTACTGCCCCCTAGGGCATCTTTTTTAACTTTTGGTCCTTATGGCTGCAGTTCTCTGCTTAAATTTCTAATCTTTTCTAAAAGCTGAGAGCTTTAGGCACTGTACTTGTCTGGTCACCTGTGTGAGTGCAAATACTGTTCCTCTCCTTATGCTCTGCAGTGGTGCCATTCTTTCACAAACAACATTTAATAGACCAATAAACTGCAGCTGAAGCTTTTCTGCTGTGTTTTAGATACACTGGTATAATCTAGATTTAAATCATGTACAGAACAAGTATTTTCTGCTTTCTTTTTCAAAGCCAAGTGTTTAATCAATCTTTGTTGGTTGTAATGTGAGCTTTAAACCACTCACAGAAAGTGAGATCTGAGGTTTGGTGCATCAAGTGCATTCATCTCCCCTTACTTCCATTGGTGACACTTGCTAACCTGTTCCCAAGTTAATTCAACTTTCCATACCATCTCTCTTCCTCTGCTGTTAGGGACACATGAGCTCCTCGTATGCTGTTGCAGAAGTAAGCAAAGCTTTATGAAGGAGAGAGACCATTTGACAATGCTCAAGCTGGCAGGACAAATTGATGCTGTTGACCAAAGACCTTGCTGTTTCTAGAACAAATACAAAGACAAATCCTGGGTTTGTTCCAAAATAAAACAAGTCACTCAGCTTTCTGGGAGGAGTTCAATTCTTTTTGCCACCTTCCCAAGTTGTTTAGGATCTGAGTGCTAAGGACACCAACACTATTCTTCGTCACAGAAGTCTTGCCTGACCGTGCTGCCTGTGTGCTTCTGAACAGTTTCTCTCAAGACTGTTTCAGAGCATCTTCAAAACAAGCCTGCCTTGTTCAATATGTTGGAGTTGGCTGTCTGAGAAGTAGCTAAATCAGAAACATAGCTGATGATTTGGGCAGATAAAAGCTGCATGGGATTCTTGCCAGCATTATATTTGCTTTTGTCTTCATGAAAAGTAGTCCTGGAAGATACAGGCTTGCAACCAGGAAGAGCCTGACAAAGGCATTGCTTTTATATAGGGTTGGGTTTTTTTTTAAAGGGAACTTATTCTTCTAGTCAGTGAACTTCATGAGTTATTTCAGGCCATGATATGTTGCATGCTTGTTGAACAGAGGCACAGCACAATGTTTTGAAATAAAAGAGCTTGTTTCTGGCCCTTGCAGATTTTTTTTTTAACTGGATTCAAGTGACTAAAACTGCAGTGTCCATCCTGGGTAATCCTTTTCCATGCCTTTATACTGCTGTGGTAGATATTCTACTGGATGTGAGTACCCTTGATGGGAGCACTTTGTGGGTTACTTGGGATCTTGATATGGGTAAGGCGAGACTCTCAGTAGGAACAGTTGCTTGGTGCCTTATCAGCAGGAATTTCTCTGTTATTCAATGCTCTTTAGGAAAGCAAAAGTGAAACTTGAGGAGGGCATATTTAGACTGGAGATGAGGAAAAATTCTTGATAGTAATGTTGGTGTGATGCTGGAACTTGTTGCCCATGGAGGTTATGGATGCCCCCTCCCTGGAGGTGTTCAAGGTGAGGTTGGATGTGGCTTTGTGCATCCTGGTCTAGCAGAAGGCATCCTTGCCCATGGCAAGGGACTTGAAACTAGATGATCTTTAAGGTCTCTTCCACTCTAAACCATTCTACAAATCTCTGAAGTATTTTAGGGGTCTCCTATCAACAACTTGAGCATGCAAGTGGTTTTAGGCACATGAGCTATCTTCAAGGATTCAGTATGATATTGCCTGAACTTGTAGAAAGTGTGACTGTTGCAGGGGACTTCAATGACTTAAAAGTGAGCCATATTGTTGTATGTATGTCTCATGAGATTATGGGTCTGCATCTTCTGCTCTAGTTTAATGTTGATGAAACTGGAAAGAGCATTTAATAGTTGCAAGACATTAAATATTGGAGCTTATAAGCTTTACATTAATAGGATTTATGTAAAGGATTAAGACAAATGGACCTGTGGGTTAACTTGGTCTTGCTGGGTCAAATTGCGACTCCAGCAGTAAGAAAGCAGAGCTGATAGTTGAGATGCAACCTGCTGAGGCAGAGTAATGGATGGACTAATTCACAACCTTGGCAGAGAGCTCATTGAACAGATTGTGGACACAGTGCTGTAGTTCTTGGGGCTCTCACAAAAAGAAAGGCAAGGCAGGCAATCCTACACTAGGAATTTAAGGTGGCAGGAAGCTTTTCTTTAAAGCAAAGTAGGAGTGAAGTAAGGTGGGAGTAGGAAAGAGAAGGAGGTGCATTTACTAGCAGCTTACTTTGTCACTGTCTTGGAGAGGACTAGGTAATAAAGTTTTTTGGTTTTTTTTGATATATGGGTAAAATTTGGGGATTTTTGTTTCTGCTATATTGCAAAGGCCTATAAGAGCAGCCTCATAAACTCTCTTCTTGGGGACTGTCATGACCCATACCCTTGCCAAAGGCTCAAGTTTCTGAATTGTCTGTATGGAATCTTCCCAGTGCAATTAATCTGTTCCATTTAACAGCTGTGGTGTTCTGCTTTCCTTTACCTTACAAGGCAAACAGGCCTAAGCAGTACTGGGAAGAAAGGGTTTTTATGGACAGATGGGCTCTGAAACTGCCATCTACCTAGGAGAATAAGGGCATACTTGCCTAGCCAAGAGGACTGATGTCAAAATTACATGCTCACTAGACCCAACAGACATTTTGACAAGATCCACTTTTATGTTATCTTTGCCATTCCCTGCCGTGGTTTTGCTGTTCCCAGGATAACAGGCTGCTCTTGCTTTTCATCATCTTCATGAGGCATCCTGCCTGTTCTGCCTGCTTGGGACATCAGGAATGACTGATACCTGTTTGCTGGTTTGCTGTGTCAGGCTCAGTGCTGCACTGCTGTAGCTGCATGGCTGGAGTGCCTGGCAGGAAACTGGAAGACAGAGCCATATATTTGGTCAACAACCATCAGGGCTATGAGGGATGTTCCTTAAAATGATGCTGGAGGTGCCTTCCATTAGCTGGATTTAAGTATTTCTAAGAGTTCATATAGCAAGATGCAAGAGGCTAAGTATTTGGGGTTTTATCATGCATCAGATCAAGTAGGGAAGAGAGGAGATGTAGGTTCTTATCTTTATTTGTACTCTTCTCCCATCAATGCTGAACTGTTGTTGACCCTACTACTTCCCAGCTGGATGTCTCTGCTCCTCTGACCCTGACAGCAAATAGGGCAAGGAACTGTAGGATGGAGCCCAAGCTAATATGCTTGGTAAGCTACACTGCCTTGGGCTCTTTGTCTCTGAACTTCACCTGCAAACTAACTGTGCCTTTCAGTCAAGGAACTAAGAGCTCAGTGAAGGCATTTTCTCACCTGTCATTCTTGTTTGTCTTAAACCATTCTAAAGCCTGCTTCTTTATTTGAATGTTGCAATCTACTTGAAATACTGCAATATTGCAATTCTGGTGAAGCTGCAACAAGGTTTTCATAGCACTTTTGTGTTACATCTCAGTTGCTTCACTGTCCAACCACCAGCCCAGGTAATGCATGTCTGGTGTCAGTGCTGCTGGCTATAATTTATCCTTACTTCAACCTCCTCCCTTCTTTGCTTCTTCCTTGTTGAAACCAGTAATATTTGGATGGTAATTCTAGCCTAAAGGCTTGTATAAATTCATTAAAGGGCTTGCCTTTTGAAGTGGAATTAGTGCTTTGTTAAAGCTGTTTGTGTTCTGGGTCATGAACCATCTAATCGCAGGCCTGTGTACATCTGGGCTGTGCTAATTAAAGCTGCCTGCCCTGAAGCACAGAAGCTGAGGCATCAGCTCAGTGCACAGAGCAGCTCCACAGATCCAACCTCTAGTTTCTGTGCTGGATGCTGATTGCCATCAGGCAAACCTCCAAAGGTAGGAGCACATGTCTGCATGTAGGGTAATTTCCTATAGCCCAGCCCTCCTGCTCTTAAACTTCCTTGAGGTGCTTTCCCTTACAGCTTTTTGCTCTCATAAGAGGGAAGTTGGTTATGGTGTCTAGTTCCTTAACAAAAGCTTGTTGGGAATAAATTTTCCATCTAGGGGTGGCAGCTCTGCATCTTGTAGTCCTGTAGATGTGTGGCAGTTCCTTCAAATGCTATATCCCTGTTTCCTGGTTGCATTCAGTAGGGACTACAGCACAGGATTTCTGCTTCCCAAGCCTGAGTTCCTTATTAATGTAGAAGTATAGCAGAAATCAAAGGTGCTTGTCAGGAGCTTTGGTTCCATCTTTTACTGGTGAATTGTGGTCAGAAGAGAGAAGTGGATAGTACAGCTAGAAATCCTGGAGCTGCTGAAGGTGCATGGGTGTCCAATATTGGTGCCTGCTCTCAAGCTCTTGATAGCTTTCTGAAGAGCCTCACTGTAAAACTGGGCTCCTTGGAGGAACTCATCACCAAAAGACCAGTTTAAACTGCTCAGATTGTTATAAACCCACCACTTGCTGTTACAAAATGTGCTGAAAGCTTAGAGGTGATCAGGATGGTTTTCTGACAAACCTGAGAGACTGTTTTTATGTCCCACCCCAGCATACAGACAGGATCTATCTCAGTTATTAGCCACAAATCCTTGTTTGTTGCCAGCAGGTATCATTTGCTTACTGCAGGCAGGATCTTGCTGTAATGCAGCACAGGAAATGGGCCATAGGGGTAAAACTGGTTAGGCTGCACCCCAATCATTTATGCTAACCTGAGCTAGACAAGTGCTTCAAGTGAAGATTGAGCTTTTAAAATCTGAACTTGGCGAGATATCTTTATGGTATTCCAGAGCAAGATCTTTCTAAGCAAGCTATGAGTGAAGGAGGGGAGATAGACTGGAGATTAGGAAGAAATTCTGTGCTGTGAGGGCGGTGAGAGACTGGAGCAGGTTGTCCAGGGAGGTGGTGGATGCTCCATCCACAAGAAGTGTTAAGGCCAGGTTGGGTGAAGACTTGAGCAACCTGGGCTAGTGGAAGTTGTCCCTGCCTGTGGAAGGGGAGTTAGAAATAGATGATCTCTATAGTTTTTTCCAACCAGTCCATGAGTTGAGATACTCACTGGTTCTGGCAATAACTTCCATCTCTGCAGTATGGTTTTACATATAAGTGATGCAGGAAACAGCATTTGTCATGTTGGCACTGCATAGCCTCTTGGAGTAGCTTCATTGATTCATTATTTTAGGGGAGTGACTTACAGATAGCAGTCTTGTAGTGTAGCTGACACAAGGCAGAAGGTGTCTTACAATCCACAAGGTCCTGATGAAGTCCATCTGAGCTGTCATACGTAGTAGCACCTTTATCAGTGTGACACTAGCTGTTGATCTTTCAGGTCCTGAACATTCAAAAGCATCTGACATAAGGAGTGCAGGATTTCTGGAGAGAGCAGACTACTCAAGGGGGGAAAAAATGGGTTTTAGGAGTTGCTCAGATATGAAAGAAGGGGCTGGGTGCTTGGGCAATTGCACCTCCCTGGCTCGTGATGCCTTGAAGTGTTTGAGTTGTACAAATAGCTTTGTTATGGCTTATTCCTGAAGTAAAATGCAAATCCTTTGGGATCAGTCTGTTCTTGATAAACATGTCAGACTTGGACAAAACACTTGTAGGGTGATTGTTCTTTTAGTTTTTAGGCAACCTGACTTTAGTCTAGTGCCTTGTTTGGCTTCAGCTCTCCAGAACAGTAGAACAGATGAATATTTCACAGGAAAAACAGAATGGTCCACAACTACTCCCACAGCTTGGCATCTATCTAGAAGTTATTGTGGTTGGCCTGGGCTGCTTTTCTTTTTGCATGGAAAATTATAATCCAGGTCTAGCTATCAACAACGAAGTCTACTGTTCAAAACAAAGCCATCCTAAGTCCCTATATGGTATGAGTCTTGGCAGCAGTTGACTTTGATTAAATACAAGTCAACCAGGAGGTTTTTTCCCCTTTCTCAGCATCTCTTTTGGCAAAGCCTGCAGCTGTGGTTAGTGTTGGAGAGCCTAGCTGCTGTTTCAAGCTGAAAAGAATGCCCACTGTGGGTTATGGTGAATAGCTCTATTCATAAGTCATCTTGCCTTCCCCATTCCTCCTTCCAGCAATGTGCTTGAAGCCTCCAGGATACAGGCCTTGGGTATAACACAGAGTGGTGCAGAGGAGAGCACAGGACACTCTGTCCTGAAGGATGGAAGCAGCACGTAACTGCTGCTTGTGAGGCTCATCAGAAAGAGAGCACATACATCTCCTTCCTGTTTCCTTCTTGACCATAACCTTGCTAGTCACCTTCTCCAAGGTCTGATTCTTTCCACTCATACAAGTCTGCTGCCTTAGATTGCTGTCCTAGCAGGCTTCCTATATGTGTAAGGAAAAGTCTCGTCCCTTTCTGAGGAAAGTACCTGCTTTGTGCCTCTTGTTGCTTGGCTCAACAAAGGCTGCTGATCCTGGCCTTGGAAAAGGACTTCTCTAAGGACTTTTGTAGTGAAAAATTCTTATCTGTTTTAGTGTTGCAGAAATTGAGTGTTGGAAAGCTTGGCAAATTTGCAAGCTTCTGTCTCTTCTTGTTTATTTTATTAGTAGAGAAGAAAATGTGAGACATCAGAGGGAAAGCAAACAGGAGGTGAAAGAGGGAAGGATATACAAGAGTAAACCAAAAACTTTGAGAGGTAATAATGGAAGGCAAACTTCCTGAAACTAACTTTATTGAATGATGTAACTGTCAGTTCTGAAAAAAAAAAAATACTTTAATGGTTTGAATTTTCTGACTGTTTTTTGACTGCTAAAAGAGCACTGACTGTGGTGGAGGCCTTGCCCAGTCAACTGTTACTTTCTCCATTCATACTGTTCTTCTGTGTCCTTGTCCTCATCCACCAAGGTATGTTATTTGTCAAAGTAACTTTAATCTGCTGTACAACTGCAACCCCTTTTTCAGTTCATGGCACGTTGAGCAAGTGCAGTCTTTCATCATGATGCTTTCCAAGGAACTGTGGAGAGCTGAATATTCTCTTGATTTGTTAAGGCTTTGAACTATTTGTTTATAGATTGTGTTTCCATGGGAATTTATGCTTGAAGTATCCATCTAGTTGAGTTCCCACAGAACATTGAAATTTAGGGTAATCCTTCCTTTCTCTCTATTTAAAGGGGGGGAGTTAATCCTTCACTCTTGAAATGTGTAGGTGACCAAAAATGAGTCACAGAATCACAGAACCTTAGATGTTGGAAGGGATCTCCAGAGATCATAGTCCAACCCTCCTGCCAAGGCAGGATCAGTTAGAGCAGTTTGCAGAGGAATGCATCCAGGCAGGTTTTGCATGTCTCCAGAGAAGGAGACTCCACAATATCTCTGGGCAGCCTATTCCAGGACTGCCACCTCACTGCAAAAAAGTTTCTCCTCATGTTGAGGTGAAAGCTGTGTTCTAGTCTGTAGCTGTTGCTTCTTGTCATAGAACTTGGACCACCAAAAAGAGATGGACCTCAGCCACTGACCCCCCAGCCCTCAGGTATTTATAGGCATTTATAGATCTCCTCTCAGCCTTCTTTTCTCCAGATTAAACAGCCTCAGAGCTCTCAGTCTCTCTTCATAGGGGAGATGCTCAAGTCCCCCACTCACCCTCATGCCTCTTTGCTGGACTCTTCAGCAGAATTCATTTTCTGTAACTCACTAGGGAAGTAACTTCAGTATTTGAGGATAAAGACATTCAGAACAAAAAGTAAATTGATTAACAACAGTATGTACAATTGAGAGACTATGTAAAATTGAGGGAGTAGCACAGTGTACTAAATCTCAACTCCCCTAATCTGTTTGAAAGTTGGATCCATGCCACCAAAGCAGAGCCCACTATCCTGTGTCCCATGGAAGGAATCTGGCTACTGAATGTTCTTGAAGAATGGGCTTTTCTAAACTGCATGGAGTGCACCTGCCACCTTCTCCTTCCTGTGCCTGTATTATGGGCACCAGTACAACTGCCTAAGTCTTAATTGGGATACTTGCTGTGCTTTGGAGTAACAGAGGTGTCAGTAGTGCACAATGGAGTCACCTGGAATGCTGAAAGAGCTGTGCTACCTAGGAAGTTGTTCACCTGGAACTTCAGGCTGCAAATAGCCACTTCCAATGGTCAGGGTTCAGTTAGTAAAGCAAACTTCGTAGGAACTGTCAAGTTTGTACTGGCAGTGTCGTGTGCCAAGTAAGGTAGATGGTGTTTAAAAATGACCATATGAGATGAAACTAAATTTGATCAGCTTCTTGAAGTTGTAGTTGTCAGCTGAGAATGCATTTGGCTTATGCATCTGTGCCTTGTGAAGGTACTTCCAGACAGCATCTGTGTCCTGTGTGATGAAGGAAGAAAGCTCTTGTGCAGGCTTCCGTTCAAGGCATCAGGTTCCCTGATTTCTGACTAATAAATGTAAGGCATTCTGGTGCTCTGCAATGCTGTGATGGTTCCGTGGCTGTGTCTTGGGTACTAGCAGAGCTTCTCTAGGTAATTGTCCTCAGTTGCTGGCTGACAGGGGAATCCTATCTGCTGTCCCCAGCAGAGGTACTGTTCTTTGATAGAGAATGCCATGGTGCCCAGGTTGTCATCCAGTACAGCAGTGCTGACACCAACATCATGACCTGTCATACCAAGTACAGCAGCCTGTCACAGAGCACATACACAGCACTCACTGCATTCTCATTCTGCTTCCTGGACTGCACTGTTCACAGCTAGCTTGACATGGTGACAGTGACACTGGAACCAGGGTGAAGCTCAGAGCTCTGTTGCAGTAAGCACTGTCATATCACAGGATGACAAGGGTTGGAAGGGACTCAGATCATACAGTTCAACCCCTCTGCCAGAGCAGAACCATACAGTCTAGCTCAGGTCACACAGAAACACACCCAGACAAGCCTTGAAAGGCTCCAGAGAAGGATACTCCCCAACCTCTGGGCAGCCTGTGCCAGTGCTCTGTGACCATTACAGTAAAGAAGTGTCCCCTTGAGTTGAGGTAGAACCTCCTGTTCTGCAACTTCCTTCCCTTCCTCCTTGTCCTATCCCAGGGAGCAAGTGAGCAGGGGCTGTCATCCCCTCTCCCTTCCTGATCCTAGCCCTCAGTTCTAAATGTGGAATAAATCTCCTCTCAGTCTTCTCTTCTCCAGACTAAACAGCCCCAGGTCCCTCAGCCTCTCCTCACCAGGCAGTGCTCAGTCCCCTCAGCATCCTTGTAGCCCTCCCCTGAACCCTCTCCAGCAGATCCCTGTCCCTCTTCAACTGGGGAGCCCAAAACTGAAGGCAGTACTCAAGATGAGATCCAACCAGGGCAGAGTAGAAGGGAAGGAGAACGTCCCTTGATCTGCTGGACACACTCTTCTCAATACACCCCAGGGTCCCACTGGCCCTCTTGGCCACCAGGGCACATTGCTGCCTCATAGATGTTCTCCACCAGCACTCCCAGGTCTCTCTCCACAGGGCTGCTCTCCAGCAGATCACCTCCCAAGCTGTACTGGTGCAGTTTATTATTCCTCCCCAGAGGCAGGACTCTGCAGTTGTCCTTGTTGAACCTCATTTGGTTCCTCTGTGCCCAGCTCTGTCTGTCCAGGTCTCACTAGATGGCTGCACAGCCTGCAGCTGGATCAGCCAAGCCTCCCAGTTTGGTGTCATCAGCAAACTTGCTGAGCAGACTCTGTCTGTGCCTTCATCAGTGTCATTGATTAAGATGTTGAACAGCACTGGACCGAACACTGATCCTTGGGGACCTCCACTGGTTACAGCTCTCCAGCTGGACCTGGCACCATTGATCACCACTCTTTGAACTGTGTTTTAACCAGTTTCAAATCCACCTCACTGTCTACTCTTCCACACTTTCTGAGCTAACAGGAGTCTTCCTGTGTCTAACAGGAGTCCATTCTTGTCTTGAGGGGTTTCAAAATGTGAGGGGGAAGTATCCACACACCTGTGTGCTTAATAGATGTCTTGTACCTTGTAGAAGATTATAGCAGGTAACCCTGGAAGCAGCAGGCTGTGGGTCAGGTACAGATTAGATGTGATTTCCTGACAAGTGAAGGATGCATTTGTTAGGTTAACTTTCCTGTCACACTAATACTGTTTGCTGTAGCACTTTGTGGATGTATATCCACATATATCACTCATTCCAGCTCAGGGCATTGTCTCATTCTGCATGAACTGAAGCTGTGAAGTGGCAATGGAAATGCTAACTTTTTAGGATGTCATAGTGAGGATGTAAGTTAAACTCTACCAAACCAAAATTCATCTACCTCACTTATCCTTTTCCTTCCAGACCCAAGTATCTTGTAACAGAAAGCTTCAAGTGAGATTTTCTGCTTCGCTGAATGAACTGCTCTGATGTTTTCTTAGGATTATCTATGATTCTAGATGCAGTTCCAGTCAGATAACTGCATGCTAGCTGGAAAATATGATCTGAAGAGATGGTGGGTGACTAAAGACTGGTTTTCATCTAGAGTTCTGATTTCACAGCTAGAGAAAGGAATGGTATATGCAATCCCAGCTTCTGCTTCATGACCTACTATTTAATTCTCTAGGAACATGCTGACATCAACTAGGCAAGATGATAGAATCTATGACTGCATGCATAAAGTTTCTCAAACTGGGGTAGAGGCTAAAGACAGTATCTGAAGGGGGCTACAGGAAGGCTGGAGAGGGACAATTGACAGGGGCTTGCAATGCCAGGACAAGGGGCAATGGGTTTCAAGTGGCAGAGGGGAGATTGAAAGTGGATGTTAGGAGGAAGTTGTTTGCAGTGAGGGTGGTGAGACACTGGCACAGGTTGCCCAAGGGGGTTGTGGCTGCTCCCTCCCTGGAGGGGTTGAAGGCCAGGTTGGAGGGGGCCTTGAGTGACCTGTGCTAGTGGGAGGTGTCCCTGCCTATGTCCTGGAGGTCCCTTTCAACCTTACCATTCTATGATTCTGTAAGCTGTGTGATGTTCTCCTGCTTGACTCAGAGGTTTCTGCCTTTGGCAGTTTGGAAAATGTCCTTCCTGTCGCTCCAGCCAGTCACACAACAAAACTCTTTGGAACATTTGGCTGCTCTAGGGAGCTCATTCTTCCTGCACAGAGAACTCCATGCTAGGAGTCCCAAGTTCAGTGCTTTGTATTTGGCTGTGTGGCCATTGTGCATGTTTGCAGAGGATCTCTTCACTTAGAAATTAAGTTGTCTGCACAAGTTCTCTCTGCAAGTGAGATAGCTGCAGTGCACCAGCAAGCATCTGAGACCAACACTAACAGGAAGAGATTCGTGGGTCTGCTAGATTTTGGTGAGTGCTGTAGTCTGCACTTGAATAAGCTGAACTGCTCTGAATTCTTTACTTGCAGCTGGTGGATTTGTCTGGCCACACAAAACCCTGTCACAATATTGCTAGAGAACTTAAGTGGTGCTTCAGTGGAAGTGGCATGTTTCTGGGCTACACATGTTGTGTTTTAATGACTCTAAGCAAATCCCCAGACAGAAGCAGGAATTCGCTACCTTTACTTTCTAGGACAATGAAATGGGTGACTGAGCTGCAGTTGGATGAATTTTGTTGGCTAACAGCAATCCTGAGAAAGATCTTAGGAGTATACCAGTAACACTTTCTCTGTGAGAAAAGCACAGAGCTCCTATTGTTGCAGCCTAAAATGCCAGGGTTCAATGACATCTTAAATACCTATGTGAGAAACCCCTCTCTTATTATGCATGTACATGGCAGAGTCCTAATCCACTGAGTGCCACTGAATACTCAGTGGGCTAGCTGTCTTTTTAGGTTGTATCTTCCTCTTTTAAATGGTTTCATAGTTTAAATCTATCACTAATTATGAGTATTTACAAGACAGATCTTATTGTTCTCACTTTTTTTGTCCTTCCTTCAAATCTTCTCTTTAAGAAGAGTTAGTGGTGAGCATCCCTGAAACCCCAGTCCTGTGATTCAGGCCATAGTGTTTTTCCTGTAGCCAGTTGGGTGCCACAGAGGAGTTGGTTAGTAACTGGAGAGCCAGGAATGCTTACTTGAGATGAACATCAGGCCTTAAAGCTGATGTGACCTGAGCAGTTTACTTAATGCAAGTTTCTTAAAGATTCCTTTGGAGAAGTGAGCTTTGAGACACTTGCACTAAGACCAATTAGATTGGTAAAGAGAAGGCTCCAGCAAGACCTGAAAGCAGCCTTCCAGTATTGAAAGGGGCTCTAGGAGAGCTGGACAGGGATAATAGGGTGATAGGAGGAGGGGGTAATGGTTTCAAACTGGAAGAAACAACTTAGATGAGACATTAGGAAAAAATCAGTGATGAGCACTGGAGCAGGTTGCTATGAAAACTACTGGAGGCTCCAAGCTTTGGAAATACTCAGAGCTAGGTTGGATGGGCCCTTGAGCAACCTGGTCTAACAGGTGTCCCTGCCCGTGGCACAGGGCTTGAAACAAGATGAACTTTAAAGTTCTTTCCAGTGCAAATCATTCTACGATCAAGACAAACCTGGATTGCTTCATACCTGGTGAGATATTACAGAATAACTCCTGGGGGAAGCTGTGTATTTAAACCAACAGATGCATTCTGTCACCCAGCTCTTTCCTAATGATAGAATCATAGAATGGTAAGGTTGGAAGAGACCTCAAGGATCATCCAGTTCCAACCCCCTGCCATAGGCAGGGACACCTCCCACTAGCACAGCTCACTCAAGGCCTCCTCCAA